>JAVDPK010003188.1:234478-244935 GCA_034780415.1 Cichlasoma orientale
TGTGTGTGTGTGTGTGTGTGTGTGTGTGTGTGTGTGTGTGTGTGTGTGTGTGTGTGTGTGTGTGTGTGTTTCCTTGTACAGGTAGGTAAGTAGATAGATAAATACAGACAAAGTCTGCATGTGCAGCAATAGCGGTAACTGTCTGCTGGAGTGCATGCAGACGTTTATGCTATTATAACCAACATTTTACTCTCATTTATTTTTCTCTTATTTTATCCGTGATGCATAAGTATTTTTGCATGTGCAAGCAGGTGTGGGTGACTCTGTGTGTGTGTATTAGCAAATTGTGGAGTAGCACTGGCCCAGAGTGGAGGTCACATGGCTCATTGATACCTCCCACACTGAAGGTCAAGGCTTCTACACCCAGAAGGAGAGGAGGGGAGGCTGAAACAGATCGATGATCCAGATAAAAATACACTGCACCTCAGCTAGTCTGCTTTATAAACACAAAGGCACACACACATCCACAAACATATTCACACACCCCCAACAAATGACTTCAGTGCCACTACAAATGATCCTGGCCTCTTCTTAATGAAAGCGATATCAAAGTGAGAGGCCGCAGCAGTGACTGGTGGCTTTTAGCATAACGATAAAGTAATAGAAGACCATTAAAAGATCATAACAGCTTAAACGATGAGAGGTCTCTGTTGTTGCTCTGGCCTAAACCTCCTGCAATCAAAGCACAGTTTGCACTCAATATAAAGGAGTACAAGTTGAGAGGTAAAGTTACTACTCATAGTGATGGCGCATCAACTTCCACAGAGCACGCAGGTGAACGAAGTCCGCTGTAGAGCAGAAACAGAGACCGTGGTGGGCTGGAGAAAGAAAGAGAAAACCAGAAAAGACTGCAACTCGTGAGAGACGACAATGCGTGATTTATGTGAGCTGTAAGAGGAGTGGTAATTGGAAGTAAAGCTCCACAGTGCTTTTAGTTAATGACAAGTCGACTAGTGAAAGATGTCTGCGCCACCACTGCTCCGTATTAAGGATGCTGGTTAACAGAGGGAAGGGGGCTGAACCAGTAAGCACTCATCATGTAATAAATGAAGAGCAATGGTGACAAGGAATGGAGACCCTGGCAGCTACAGTCCCAAGCAAAATGCAAGTGTGCGTGTGTGCGTGCACGCCCATGTGTGCATGTATTTCCTAATCAGACTCTTCTTAATGTTATGGCAAGTATAGTACAATAAAGACTGGCTGATGTTCTGGTTTTGGCTTTTAAAACATGAAAAGAAATCGCAAATTTGATTCTGCTTTCTTCTGGCGCTCTGCAAAATTGCTGTAAGTCCCAAACTTTTCAAATTTGAAATATAACAACCCACAGAATTTAACAGTGAATGTCCTGAGTGACTAATAGCTCTCAGGACAGCCATGTAAAGAAATGGCCACTTCATCCAAGAAAATGAATGAGCAACACATCTGATCTCACCGCACTCCTCATCATTAGTATCAGCTGCAGAGACAGATGAGTGAAATCACCAAAGAGAGTTAAAATCAATACTGTTACTGTCTTTCATCATGAGACAATTGCTGGCATGACGATATTTATTATTACTATAACTAAAACATATGTTGTCTGAGCTCATCTGCACAATCAAAGCACAAGGAGACAAAATTTTCTCCTCATCGGAATCAGAATTTTAATGAGTTTGCTGCAGTGAGGTGCTGATGTATTTTGCAACAAATTACTCAAATAGCATTCATTTGCAAGACAGCGTGAAGTACCTCTTGTCCTATAATGTATGAAGTGACATAAATCAAGACAAGGTAGGCGAGAGCATTTGATAAAAGCTAATTAGGCATTCACGCTCTGGGTTTAAGGGGTCCTGGTGTTATTCAAACAAATTCATTAATCATGATGTGCATGTCAGTGGAAGATATATAGACAGGAGCATAACTGAGCTTAGCTGGTAGTTTTGCTGATGCTGCTAAAATACAGATGATTTAAAACTAGAGGCTCATAATATATTAATATTATTTTGTATTATCAAAATAACAATTCTAAATACAGATTAACATAAGGACATGAACAAGGTTTTGTGCACAGACATGCAGACTATTATACAACCGTATTGCAGGTCAGTTTAGAACGCCAATTCCAAAGAAGTTGGGATGTTATGTAAAATGTAAGTCTCATAAAGTCATATTAATAGAATGTAATAAAAATGTAAAATGTTAAGCTGAGAAAATGTACCTTTTCAAGGAAAAATTAAGGTCATTTTGAATTTGATGGTAGCAACACATCTCCAAGAGTTGGCCCAGGGCCTCGTTTACCTCTGTGTAACATCCTCTCTTCTTTTAACAAAAACATCTGGGAACTGAGGAGAGCTGTTGGATGTTTAGGAGAGGAATGTTGTGCCATTCTTGTGTGATGTAAAATTCTAGCTACTCAACAGTCCCTCATCTTCCTTGTCATATTTTTCATGATGCGCCAAATGTTTTCAACAATTGGTGAGAGGTCTGGACTGCAGGCAGGTCAGTTCAGCAGCTGAGCTCTTCTGCTATGAAGCCATGTTGTTGTTGGAGCTGCAGTATGTGATTTAGTATTGTCTTGCTAAAATATGCAAGGCTTTCCCTGAAAAAGATGTAATGTGTGGATCAAAACCTATGTATATACTTTAGCAGTGATGGTGTCCATTGTGTCCATTCCATAGGCACTAATGCACCCTCATACCGTCAGAGATGCAAGCTTTTGAACTGCGGGCTGGAAACAAGTCAGATGATCCCTCTCCTCTTTAGTCCAGAGGGTTCTACATCCATGCTTTCCAAAACAAATCCATTTTTTAAATGAGTTTTGGCCCAGAAAAGACAGCAGCATTTCTGGATCATGTTTGCATATGGCTTCTTATTTGCATGATAGAGCTTTAACCTGCATTTGTGGATGGCATGATGAACAGTGATTTCTGGAAATCTTCCTGAGCCTGTGCAGTGATTCTCATGACAGAAGCCTCCTTTTTCTTTCAATGCAGCACCGCCTGAGGGCCCAAAAATCACAGGAATCCAATATTGATTTTTCGGCCTTGTCCCTTGCACACAGAGATTTCTCCAGATCACCTGAATCATTTGATGATATTATGCACTGTAAATGATGAGATATGAGATAGTCAAAGTCTTCACAATTTTATATTGAGGAACATTATTCTGAAATTGTTCCACAATTTGTCGATGCATATTTTTTGCAGATTGGGGAAACTCTCCCTCATGTTACTGACCTGTTGCCAATTAACCTAGTTTGTTTCAAAATGTTCCTCCAGCTATTTCTTTTTTGTACCACTTACCTTTCCAGCCTTTTGCTGCCCTCTCCCAACTTTTTTGAGACGTGTTGCTGCCATCAAATTCAAAATTATTCAATATTTTTCTTAAAAAAGGGTACATTTTCTTAGTTTAAACATTTGATATGTTTCCTATGTTCTATTGTGAATAAAACATGGGTTTATGAGATTTGCAAATCAGTGCATTGTGTCTTTATTTACACTTTACGCAGCTTCCCAAAATGTTGGAATTTGGATTTGTGAATAGGCAATGTCTGATCAATAAAACAACAAAAATGTTTGGAGTAAATTTATTTCTACTGAAAATAGTTACCAAAAACAGAGATGAATGCTCACACATCTGTATCTTCCATCCAGTCAGTCAAAAGAATGTCTGAGCTTTTAGTGTCAATTGTGTTGTGAAAATTCTTGCAAAAGTGTAAGTACATTAACAAAACTACAATCAATACCTCAGTGTGTCATGACAAGAATCAGGCACAGTAAACATTAAATACATCACATCAGACAATCGACTTGATGTTGAATCAGATGTCCCTATTTCACCGCGGCTGTATCGGAGCCACTCAAGCTTGCAAAACATACTGAGGGAGGACAGAGAAAGAGGATGTTTAGGGTGCTCGGAGCATGCCCGTGGCAAATCTCCGTCAGATATTGTTTGTGTTTGGTGCTTGGCCCCATGAAGAATTTATGAAGCTCTCTCTGGAACGGTGGTATCATCAGGACAGCGGAGAATCAGAGCATAGCAAAAACTCCATCGCTGCCTATCCTGTGCAAACCTCTTGCCATTTATGGGAGCCATCCATTAGCTCCAGCCACAGGGCCCAAATCCTGCATGCATCTGCAGTCAGTGTGGAATGTGTGTGGTTTGTACGTGCATGAGAAGAGGGAAGAAAAAGAAAATAGGATGAACAAATATGACAAAAAGTAACAAACAAAGGAAGAAGAAGGAATAAGAAAAAGCTAAATTAACATATTTTATATTTATCTGACTATTCAGTCAGTTGAGCTGTGAGGTTATTGGTTAAAAAGGTTACCACATATTAAATTATACGCTCTGGTACAAGCATAGACTCCCAGGCAGCAAGGCCATTAGTACTGGTGGCTTGTTTGAAGCCTTAGGCAATTCCCAATTGCTCAACAGTGGAAGTGCATGTGTGTTTTAAGTATCTGTGTAAATGGCAGGGAATAAAACAATAGCGGAAAGATGACAAAAAGGAAAAACAAACAGAAGCAAGACAAGCGGTGAGAAAAATTACGATGGAGAGGAAGATACAAAGCAAGAAGACAACAGAGGAACGGTCCAGGGGCAGTGGTAGAAGACAAACACACGCACACTCACACAGATGATCTTCTTACACAGCCTTGGCTGTCTGTAGGCTAACCACAATCCTGCTCCCTGCAGTGCTGACCGCAAAGCAGTCAACAGAGGCACACTGGGCCTTATCCTGCATGACATGCTGGTCGATAATCATGCACACCACCGCATAGCACAACACCACTGTAACTGCGATACCTGGGCCTGCCTGCCTGCTTGCATAAACAAACACGCCTGGATGGAGCCACACTCACCCTAACAGTAATTCATTGTGTGGAAATAAAGATATATATATATATATATATATTGAATATTTGATATTTTTTTCCCCCCCAGATGGTTCTAAGACTATGTACAGTGCGTGGGAGAGAACAGTTTGCAGAAAAAAGACTTTCTGAGCCTGAAACATTGAGTTTGTGGGGGAAAAAAGAGCCAATATAAACTCCTATAAACCTCATTAAAAAAAATAACAATACATTTACATCTGCAGCACAAAATCCACAGTCTTTTAAAATATATATAAAACATAATGCAGAATAGTGGTTTCACTGGTACCTCTTCTGAGGCCTTCCACCACCAGTGGTGTATGTGTGTATCTGCATGTATTTGTGTGTGTGTGTGTGTGTGTGTGTCTGCGTGTGTTTGTGTGTGTGTGTGTGTGTGTGTGTGTGTGTTTATTTCTGTCCTTTTGTCAGCAAGATTATACAAAACCCACCTGAATGAATATCACTGAGCATGGTTGAGGGGACAGCACAGGCATAACTTAAGATGTGGCTCCACACTTGATTTGAAAATTAAAAGTAAAAACATTGGCCTTTTTAAATTATACTATTAATAATATTGTTTGACTTTTTTTTTGAGATTCAATCAATGTGAACAAAGTTAGAAAAGATAAAAAACCTAAAAAGAACATGTGAATTTTTAGCCAGTGACTACAAAGACTCTCTTATTCTGTACATCCCTACTAAACATACAGTACGTTAAAGACTATACTACTTATAACATTGCAATCAGGTCATACAGAGGATTAATTATTCATCAGGTGCTACTTTTTGCTAGCTTAGCAAACTGGGTAGAGGACGGCAATACGCATTAGCCCGAGATAAAGGAGAGTGAGCTAAACAACTTTGATCAGCTGTGCCTCCATCTTCCCCTCTTCTGATGCTGGTAAATACAATCTGTGCTGCCCTCGGTTTTACCAATGGATCATAAAGAATACAAGTAGCACTGCAAAACAACAACAAGACAAGACTACCAGACAAAGCTGCTAATGCACCTCTTATAGAAAGCCTACACCTGAATACATATTTTATTGCATATTATTGTATGTATTTATATTTTCACAGGCATGACCAAAAATGCGTGGCTTTTGTCTCATTTCTCTCCAATGTACACAGAAAAACTGATTAGAATGCATTATTGGCACATTAATGACTGCAGGAGCCATCAGTGTTTCATCTAGGACTGTTAAGTACCTATTTAAATTCCAAAGAGTTTGAAAAACTGTGTGAAACTTTCTAAGTATTAAATAATGCCTGATGATTTCCTCAGAAGGTTCAAAAAGAACTCTCCTAAATGTCTGGGTAAATTTAACTGAAGACAGCGGTAGTTTAAAAAAAAGTGTTATGATCCCAAACAGAAGTAAATGTAAAACATCTCAATCTTGAAGAAAGAAGAGAGAAACAGCAATACGTTACTGATACACCGTGTGGATAAAGATTAAAGAATGATTATGCTAGAATTTATTTAAGAATAAATTCTTCCCTGTTTATAGTGGATGAGCAGAAGAGAAGATCCTGCTTTTATAGCTGAAAGTGAATGAAAAACAAAAGGAATATGGATGATAGATGAATGAGGCAAGAAACACCGAAAACTATAAACTTAAAAAACTCAACAGTCCCACCTGCTGTTCTAAATGTGCATTGCCCCAAGGAATCGCTACTGCATGCTTTGACAGGTATAAAAGACAACCTGGTTTTCAGTCACATATGTCAGTGCAGTACAAAAAACGGTTTAAAAATGAAAAAAAAACATATTTTTTGCATTCCATTGTCAAAGAGATCAGAAATCTGTCAAATTACTTTGGGCGTGTAGCATCTGAGTGGCTGAAAAGGTATTGGTATTCATAGTCATGGAACAAATGCATGTAAAATCTCAATGTTTTTGGTTTTCACAAGTTAAAACTGATAGAGTTGCAATTTGTGATGTTCATACACACTTACTAAAATATTTTAGTAGTATTCACTCTATACTTAACACGTAAATCACACATACATGCTTATGTTTTCATGCTCTCCCATCACTACTACATTAAAGGTAATTTTTGTTGCTGTTGTTACAAAGTACCCAATTAGTTTATTTGGTTTAGTTAATTTGGTTGATTTGTTTTAACACATTTTATGCTGCTACACTGTTGAGTTCTACTTCTCTGATTTTTGAGTTACTTGTGTGCCACTCCAGTCCTTGTTGGTCAGACAAAAGAAGAAGCTGAGAGTGAAGATGGTTAAAATACAGGGCCCTAAACAAATGGACCAAACCATCTGCTGTTAGAACACAGGGGAGGGGTGGAGTTTCTTTGTATTGAGTTTAGTTGTAGTCCATGTGGGTATCCCCCCTTTGCATTTATAATGGTTTGCACTGCTAGTATATAGTTTTCTCATTTAAAATCTCAGGCCGGTTAGTTATGTCCTTGTTTGATGAAGTATTGTTCTGATTAGCTGATCTCTTTTATGGGTCTGCTTATTTTTTAAAATAGCTTTTTAAACAAAACAAAAACAAAAAACAAATAAATAAAATACACAATAAAACACACTAGAAGAGTAAGCTGCCCACTCCACAATATGAAAGTGAGGTGTGGGGTCCTAACAAAATGCCTCTAGCTGGATGTAAACATTAGATTTCACTTTGTCAAAGGATTATTTTAGGTATTCTGTGTATAGTTAGCTATTAGAAAACCTGTACTAGCTATGTGGTAGTAAGCTTTAAAAGGTTTAATTAAGACATTCATTAAAAAATTGGGGGGAAAAAAGGCCATCTACAAGTCAAAATTTCAGGTTACACATCTTAAAATTTCAGCTTACTCAGAAGTTTGAGTGAGTGAGTCCAAATTTTGAGATGCCTCATTTTAAATTGTGACATAACACCCTGAAATTTTAAGATAATAACTCAAAATTTCAATTTAGCTCTACCTGGTATTTTTTTTTTCCCAGTGGCAGAAACAAGCTTCCACAACAAAGTCAATGGAGCACAATGAATTCCCCGTTCCGCCGGTGTAGGCATAACCAAATGAGTTGTCTCTATGGTATCATCCACTTTCAATAAATTTAGTTTATTTGAAACATCTTAAATTATCTTGTGGAGTAATAGTTAAAGAAGTAAGACAGCGGCTGACAGCTTCAGGTAGAACGTACACAGTCCATGTCAAAGAAAACAAACCTGATACCTTTAATCAGTTTGTCAAATAACAGGGTGCTTTTCACTTTATAGCCCTTTAAACCTTTCAAACAAACACAAGCAAAGGAGAAGTGCAGACATGCACATGCGCACACATGCAGTCCATTTTCTTCCACTAAACAGACAGTCTTACAAGCATGCAAACACACATAGCTGAACTCTAAAAAAAATCTATTTAAGCCTCTTTGAACAGGAACAACAAAGCAAAGATGGGAGGTCAAGACAGAGTGGCCACCTGTGTTGGCCACCATCTGGGCAGACTTTGATTCCCCTTGATTAGAGCAGTGAAGCCAAGCAGAATCTCTGTCCTCTGTCAGATGGATTAAACCACTTAGCAAATTAGCAGTGTTCCCTTTCTGGATTCACAACACACACATGGACACATGTGGATGCACAGTGCAAACACATACTGTAAAAGCAAAAGTGCAGGAATGTGCAAATACATACACCTGCATGCACAAACAAGCAGCATGGGGTACTGAAAGGTCTGGAGAGACTATAGCACGAGAAACATGTAGAGGCTGGATGGAAGAAAAAGTAAGAGGAATGGAGTGAGAAAGAAGAGGAGAGCTTGAGGGACGTGAGAGAAGAAGGGAGGACATCGGAGTGGGGGGTGGACAAACTGAGGTGAAAGGAGTGGAGAAGAGCAGTAGGCAAAAAAAAAAAAAGATGAAAAAGTGGAGGACATGGAGGCAGGTGAAGAGGGCATGGTGTGTCCTAGTGGAAAAAATGGCCACCGGACAAATTAGTGTAACACCAAAATCCAGCTGAACGGACCATGTGGGGAAAGGAGAGAGGAAGAAGGTGCAGGGGGAATTGTTTATGGCACGCACCCTTCATACAGGTATCAGCACCAGTACACATCACCTCAAATGGGCAGTTACATGCATGCAAGCCCTTACACACTATATTCTTTTCCCAACACGTACACATTTTCCTTTATTAATATGGTATACATCTATACAAATGCACTCATAATGATCACATTATGTGACTTTAATGCTAATCAAATATTTATGCAAAGAAAAAATCCACATGTGCAATAGACATGTGCACGTATGTGTGTATGTGCATGTGTGTGTGTATGCCCGTGCTGCGTTTATCTCAGTGTCCGGGGAAGCACATCGGGGAATAAAGAACACAAGAGGATCAAATTGATTAAAGCTGGAGTTCTCAGCAGTAATACTGAGGATTAAGACAGCTAATAAATGTTTCATTCAAAGACAGACGTAGATCAAACGTGAGAAAGGCCTCAGCTCACTCTCTGGGGTTAGTGTGATTGTGCTCTTTTCACTCCTCTTCCTCCCCCTTCTCATTCTCCTCCGACTCCTTCAGCTGTTAGTTTTCAGCTGTATTATGACAGCCACTACAGATCATCTCACTAGCAACTACAGGCCCTGCCCTTGCGCCTACACATCATTAGCCCCCCATCTGTCAGCTTCCTAACAGGTTTCCACTAATGTGGCCAAGGGCTCACTTCATTCCATTCCTATCCAACAGAGAGCAGAAATTTACTTAAAACTTAGCTTTGTCCTGTTCAAGCCAAAGCTTCTTTTTTCTTTGTCTCTTAGTCATCTCTCATTTATCTTCTGTCATTCCTTTGGATCCTGCTTCCTCTTTCATCTTTACTTCCTCTCCTTCCTCACGTTACTTTTGCTTATCCCTTTCCATCTCTCTCCGCACTCCTCGTCCACTTTTAACCTTTCTACTCAACTCCTCTCACACCCTCCCCCTTCTTCATTCGCTATACTTGTTTTGTATCTGGTGAGATTCAGGGGTAGTGCCAATGGTCAGCAGGGGATTAGAAAGATGGAGGATGGAGAATGTGTGAAAACCAGTTAAGTCACACACCACTCTGCAGGCTAGAGGCTCAAAAGCGCAGAGAGACGCACAAATAAGTTACATATATGCCCAAATCCAAGCAACCAAGCAGAAGCAGTTTCTAGCATCATGTATTCATCTGTCAGCATGTGTGCACGGTCAAGATCACTACTAAATGCAAAAAATCGATATAAAATTTTTGCAGGTGTGGCAGCTGAATTGATCTGAATTGATCCGGAAGTTCAAGAAATAATATAAAATCAAATATGTGTAGAATGCATGGAAGGATGTAATGGTTCATGGTAGAGCTGGTGACACTGGTCTTGGCAAATGGGCTGTGCGGCTGTGTGTAACTCTATCTATGGAGGGGGAATACAGCAGTGGTTGGGTAATGGAAAGGTCATTTAGCCAATCCCCCAGGTAGGGGGGCTGGTCTGACACGGCTCGTTTGTCACAGTTCAATAACTGCCACTCTGGAGAGTGTGAGGGAGAGAGAGAAAACAAGTGAGAGAAGGGTAGGAAGTGTGTGTGTGTGTGTGTGTGTGTGTGTGTGTGTGTGTGTGTGTGTGTGTGTGTGTGTGTGTGTGTGTGTG
>JAVDPK010003188.1:262693-277818 GCA_034780415.1 Cichlasoma orientale
CCCCCCACTGAAAAATAATAGAAATACAGAACTCTGTGAATATGTATGGGGCACTGACATGACATGTATTTTTTGCATCCTAGTCCATCATTTGTTTAAAATAAGTTATTCAATTGTGTAGGAGTTGATTTTATAAACTGTGTAAAGTGTAACAGCTAACATATAAGCAGAGTTTACAGAGCCACAAACCTTTTCAGACACTCATTAAGTTCCCGTGGGGTCTTCTGTTATTTTTTTAAATTTCATAATTACAGTGTTTATGTTTGCACCGGACAAAAGTCTTTTAATGACCTCACCAGATTTATGATTGTTATTTAGAATTTGGATTATATTAACAACAAATAAATAAAATAAAGCATACAAGAGTATTTCATTTTTAATATAATTTTAATATATAATTTAAAAACCAGTTTCAATAGTCTTCTTAGTCTGATCTTTTTTATAAATTACCTTTATTTAACCAGTAAGTCCCATTGAGCTTAGTTAGGGACAATTTCGCCACCCGACATTTTTGGGTTTTAATTAAAAAAAAATAAATAAAAATAATATATTATTTGAATGCACTGGAAATATATTCAACCTAAAAAGGGTTTCTAAAATAAACTCATCCTCAATTGAATGTTTCATTTTAAATAGAAATCATGCACTTGGACTCAGAAATACGACATTTCAGTGACCAATATGTCGTATAATCAAAGCTTCACATGAATAATGGTAATTTAGGCTCACAGATTCAGTGCTGACTGGGCCTCACATCTCTACATTATTCAGTCATCCTGCGATATTATGTTACGGTGTTTCGAGCTCTGTTTATCGTTTCTGTTAAGCTATACACGTTTCAATATAGCTCTGCTATGCTTTTAATTTACTAATGTGATGTAGCTCAGACAGCGCTGCAGGCTAACTCAGCTGCTGCTGCATAACGTCATAGCTGCAAGTTGTGGGCGGCAGCTATAGAGACACGCTACAGCTACAGCTAACTATCCGAATGGCTTTCCAGTTAACGTCGGTGGCGCTTACAATGAATACTAACGTCACAGTGCTCCCTTACACATAATTACCGCCTCATAAAGCATCTGTTTTATCGCCAATCTGCAGCGCATCTCTGGCGCAGTTTGCCAACAGTATTCATCCCCGGCCTCACTGGGCTGCTGCACATTGTTCAAACATCTGCCGATTTCTTACCCAAAATATGAGATTGAGGAAAACCAAGACGGTTTTAGATGACGTAATCCCACACTGACCCATGATCTCGTTTAAGCACTAAAATAAAAACGATTAGTATAAAAAAAAATACTGATGCACCTGCACCTTTGGTGTTAAAATAATAAAATGGCTTCGGCCTGCCCCACTGTGCAGATTCTTCTAGGTTTGACCAATAAAATAGCCGCAAGGAAACGCTTACGGTCACGTGTTCTGGTGACGTCTTCATTCAAAACAAACAAACAAACTGGGTAATACTGGGACGTTTATTAATGATGTGCAATTCTATGAAATGTACTCGGCGTATCATTTGAAACAGCAACTATGTTATAGAGCTATAACACAGCCCCGCAGTTCACTGTAAAAGCTTTAACTGTATTTTATAAGTAATTCAGCATGTTTGTTATTCAAAATTTGCGTGTAGGGTGCTTCTTTCTTCCCCCACATGCTGCTTCACTGTCTGCCTCTCCACAACTGTATGCTTCCCTCATCCCAACTACTCATCCCAACTACCAGATGTGCTTATAAAGTTTATGAAAAACATAAAATGGGATGGAGAGACTGATGCATGTATGTGTGTTTTTTTTTTTATTTCATGTGTACTTTACATGTCCAGTGCACAAGTTTATTCTCCAGAAGACATGAAATTTACTGCAAACTGCGCAGGCTGGTATAAACTGTTTTCTACATGTGTGTCCTTTCAGTTTGTTTATATAGTCGACACACTAAAATGGCTCCATGGCTTCAAGCTCAATCCAATCTTTAGGCCACGTCAAAAACTTGCTTTGTTTTTGATTGGGCTATTGATCTCATGGCTGGTTATTGCAGTATGACATCAGAACTCACCTTCAAATCTGCAGCTCACCCTCACCTGTCTGTGTTTCCTCTGTTAAAAATAAATTAACTGGACAAGATTAGTTTGCAATATGCAATAATAAATCTTCCATTCAGCCGCACATGGATAAGTGAAATTAATAATTGACTTAACTGTCAATTAAAAAATGAATGAAGATTTCAGCTTTTTTTCACGATGACAAAAATATACAATGTAACTTCTCACACTATTTAAAAAGTGTTTGTCCCACAGAGTCACAACAGAATTCAGAAAAAGGGCTTTTAAATATGCTGGGAGTTTAAGTCCATTTTAAAGGACTTCTAGAATAGTTCTCTTGGTCAGTGTGACCGCTTTTGAATTCATCTTGTAACAATCTGTTATCGCATTCAGATCTTTGTGCTCACTTGCCTACTGAATGCCAGTTGTATTTGTTTCTTTACTTGTTATATTGTGTTATCTTTGATGCAATTTCTGCTGCCCTCTTAGCCAGTTCTCTCTTAAAAAGAGATTTTTGATCTCTATGAGACCTTAACTTGGATAAATAAAGGAGATACATACTGATGCATCCATCCATTTTCATCTGCTAATCCAATTCAGGGTCACAGGGGGGCTTGAGCCTATCCCAGCTGCCATAGGGCGAGAGGCAGGGTACACCCTGGACAGGTGGCCAGTCTGTCACAGGGCTAACACAGATAGATAGACAACCATTCTAGCCTATGGGCGATTTAGAATCACCAATTAACCTAACTCCACTAACTGCAGTACTTTAGACTGGGGAGGAAGCCAGAGTACAGGGTGAGAACCCATGCAGACACAGGGAGAACAAAGGCCCTGGCCAGATGGTGGATTTGAACCCCAGACCTTCTTGTTGGGAGGCAGCAGTGCTGACCACCACTGTGCCATTCCTATATATAGACTAATATTTATTTATTTTTTATTTTATTTTAGGATTTTTTTTTCATTATTTTCATCAGCCCTTTCTTTTGAGTCTCTTAAAAAGCTGACATGGAGATTCTGCACTGAGCTGTGAGTGATGTGTAGTAAGTGTTTTTATGCCAGAGGGTGGCAGTGCATCATTGCTAGTTCTACATACAAGTTGTGAGACAAAGATTTATCAAGAGTGAGCAGTTGGTAAGAACAGCCTACAACCATATAATCATGCTTATTTCTACTACATAAATTTTTCAGACATTCAGTCTCAGGCTTGAATAAATAATATTCACAGTGTGCCCACAAAGTCCCTTGGCAAACATAAATGAATGTAAGAGACACATGTCACCTATGAGACCTGCGTATTTCCTAAGAGTGCAAGATAGATTACACAGCTGGAAATTAGATGCAACACTCGATCAATAATGACACCAAAGCCTTGGCTTTATTGCGTGAACACTTGCGAAATTTGTCTTTGTCAGCTTTTGGTTTTCAAACTAACAACAGTGGAATTTACCAATTCCAGAATAAGCTGAGACTCTTTTGACACAACATACATTTACTATGTGAATTATGCATCAGGTTTGCCTGTGGATATTATTTAAGCCACAATTAGAAAAGAAAAGAAAAGAAAAGAAAAGAAAAGAAAAGAAAACAAAAGAAAAGAATTTAAAGGAAAATATACAGGGAAGAAAAAAAAGCATATCAAAGGTGGAGACAAAGGCAACTATTAGGTGATATTCTTCCAACTCATTACCTCCCAGTGTAAATGTGAGATTCTATATTTGTATCTATATGAGTACAAATTTAAAGGGAGGCCCACACTGAGACCCCGTTGTAGATTATAATTCTAAAACACTAAAACTCATATGCAGATTGAGTTATTTAGTGGGGATATCTTTTTTAAAACAAAGCTTTAATAACAGAATGGCTGTCATAGTTTTGGATCGTTAGGTTTAGGTTGATGACATTTCCTGTTTTATTTTGTAATTATTGGTCCTTTTGCATTCCTGTTAGTTGCACTTCCTCTAGATGTTAGTTTTCCCTCCTGGTAATTTGATGTGGTCAAATAGTCAAATTTGCTTGAGATGGTTCCTGAGTGAAGTGTCCAAGAAGTATCGCCATGGCAGCCCTAACACAAACAGGTCAAATTTTCTAAATACTATGGAAAAGTTTTTCAGTGCTTCCTTTATTACCCCCTTTAGCATAAGATACACTGGACCATCCTTTTTTAAAAGAAACTGAGATGAGGTCATCCTATACTTCATAAACATAAAAATAATCAAAATAAATAACAAGAGGCAGATCATTCTTGTTCTTCTTCTTTCAGCTGGTCTCTTCAGCATTGCCAAAGCAGATCTGCCTAAATATCATGCTATCCCTAGCATCCTTTTCTGCCAACCCTCTCCATGTCCTTATTCACTATACCTATGAACCTTTTCTGTGGTCTTCCTCTTTTCCTTCTGTCTGACAGCTGCATCTTGTTCAGTATATCAACTATCCCTCCCTGCACATATCCAAAGCGCATCGACCTTGCCAGTTTAACATTGTCTCCAAACTGCTCACCTTGACCCGTACCTCTGATATGACAAATAACAGTGCATTTTCCATTTGATCCCCAAATCTTGTGATGTCATTCCCATTGCCTCTAATGAAGGAAGTTCTGGCCTATTCCTAGTGATAAATGCCTGACATGGGAGGTCCATCAGCTAATGGAGCTCACCATGGCCTTCCAGGCTATAGGAATAGGACATGGACTTTGCCTTTTGTCTGATCACAGACTGGTTTGTTTGTCAGACAAACTGTCTGTCACAGCAGGCACATCTGACACAGTCTGAGATTAGACAGTCTGTATTGTATATGTGTGTTCTACTTTTGGATCATCTTCTCCTGTGTGCATTACTATGACAAAACTGTCCAAGAAACAACATTATAAAAAAAAAATACTTAGAGGAACTCTTCTTATGTAAAGACATATCTCCTTCAACATGAGGACACTGATAGTTTTAGAATCTTATGAGTTTTTTGTGGTGTTTGAAAATCTTTAATAGCCTTATTGCACCAATTAATCATCATCTAAAGGTTAAAGATCAAATTTCCAAACTTGTGAACCTTTCTGATACAATCGTTTTCACGGTCCAACACTTAGGTCCTCCTCTACCTCTTTCTAGGTCTATCCCATCTATTGTATAGGTGACACTAATTTCTGCTGTGTTAGAGATACAGAGCTGTTCATTTGTATAGGTGGTAATACGAGATAAATCTGAGAATCTTGCTAATTATTTTAATATTACATAAAACTTCAAATAAGTAAATAAAAATACACAGTATTTGTCTCGAAGATGAAATTCTCACAATAATCTATGTGATGGCTACAAAGTGACAGGACGCATGTTTGCACTTTTAAACAAAATAATAAAATGAAAAGAAACAGGTGAGAAAATGTTTTCTCTCATGTAAGTGTTAAAAGTGTGTTTTAGTGCTTTTCTTTCTCCTTTAATCTATTGTGCAGGCTTATTTTCTTTTTAAATTGTAGCCAATTTTCTAGCCTACTAACCTAGTTGTATACAACATTCTGCACCTGAAAATTCCAAGATCTAAAGGCTGTTGTGTGCTGAACAAAGACGTAATTATAAGTGTGTGCTCCAGATTCTAATGTCAAATACAAATATGTGAAGTTACAAACTTGAGGGTCAATTTTGATGACCCAGTTTTTAAAAATAAATAAAATAGAAAAAGAAAAAAATAGACGAAATATCAACAACCTACAGCAATCTAGAACTTACCACTCAATAGAACGTAGCACAATTACAATACAATTGTAGCCAGATCCAGATAACACTTTATTATTTTCATTACTGTGCTTTGCCAGTTGTGCATATCAGTGGACCTGCCATATTAGTAAGAAGCAGACTCGTCTCCACGTGTAACTTTATCAAGGTAGGAGATTTATCCACAAATAAAATAACATGCTTAATTATAATACAATTATTTTTTTGAATTAAAAATAATGCTACTTTCAGCTGCTCCTTCACGTTTGATTGGGCAGATTTTTCTTTCTTTCTTTCTTTCTTTCTTTCTTTTTTTTACACCAGATGCCTTTTGTAACACAACCCCAAAGAGATTTGTGTCTCTTCCAAGACAGAACTGGAAAATTTTTGGTTGTTAGCGTAAACCATGACACCATGGAGCAGCACATATTTATGAGACAGGATACTTACTTTAAATAAACATGCAGGTTCTGAGCACCAGATTAGTTCATGGTGTGAGCAGGTGGCCATATGTCTCAGGGCAGAAAGTCAGTGGCCTGGGTTCGAGTCTGACCTGTGGCCATTTGTTGCGTCGCTTTCCTGTCTACTCTTCACTGTTGCACTATCCAACAAGAGCCAAATATAAAAAGATGCTGGTTCTCATACTAATGTTATTCTTGGGAAGATTGCAATGGTAATATTTCAATAATGTAACATTTTACATTTACTTCCCTTATGTACATATATTCCACAACATCTCAATGTGCTCTGTTGGATTGAGATCTGGTGACTGTGGAAATACAGTCACCAGTGTAAGTACAGTGAACTCAGTGTCATGTTCAAGAAACCACTTTGAGCTTAGACGATGGCACATTATCCTGCTGGAAGCAGCCATCAGAAGATGGATAGATTGTGCTCATAAAGACATGGACATTGTCAGCAACAATACTCAGCAACAAGGCTGTTACACTTAAATGATGCTTATGCCTCAGTTTCCTGTTCTTAGCTGACTGGAGTGCCAGTGTGTTCTTCTGCTGCTGTAGCTCATCTACTTCAAGTTTCTGTGTTGTGCATTCAGAGATGCTCTTCTGCAAATTTTGGTTGTGACATGTTTATTTGAGTTACTGTTTCCATCCTATTAGCTCAAAGAAGTCTGGCCATTCCCCTGTGACCTCTGGTATCAACAAAGCATTTTCACCCAGAAAACTGAATATATATATTAATGACAGAATTATGTCATTAGATCCAGTAACTGTAGAGAAGAAGTTTTGTCTCTATAGATCAAACTAAAACCTCTGTTTGTTGTCTTTTTAGTATTACATAAATCATGAATCCTTCCCAAACAGTATTATCATGAACTCATGTTTCTGCACTAACAGAATTGCATTAAATGGTGCTTATGTTGTTTATGAACCACCAGTCAGAATAAGTTTAGATTTATCAAGGTTCACACTGCTACAAATTACTTTATGTAATTCAATTCAATTCAGATAACAAGAGTCAATTTTGAATATTTAAAGTTTTAATTTTAAAAAAGTAAAACTGTTTTATTTTCAGAAACATTTTCATTGTATTCTCTTCTTATTTCTAGTACTAAACTCAGTGAGTTAAATGTGAGGTTATATGAACAACGTGCTAAACAAAAGAAAAGGATGGATTTTACTTTTTCAAGAAAGGTGGGGATAATGTCAGAGTTTAGACTAGCATCTTCCCACTCTCTGCCATTCCTAAACACCAGTGTATATGCTAGTTCTTCCTCATTGCATCACAGAGGATCTTTGAAGGGTAAACACACTTTTCATATAATACTTTTATTAAGATTGCACAGCGCGCAAAAGATTTTTAAAAATCTTTCTCTTACTCATGATCAAATACAGATTCTGCAGAAGCTGTCAATAACCATCACAGAGACTGGATTATGTTTTTTGCATGACTGTAGACTATTCTTCACTTTTTTAAACAAAAAAAAGACAGAAAAAAGACAGAATTCTTATTTTTCCTGTGTCATTTACTGAGCTCAGATTGTAAAATTAACCAGAAATCCAGAGAGCTCTCTCAAAAACATTACCTGAAGAGTGTATTAGAGGTTTTAAGGGTTTCCTCTATTCACACCTATCACCAATTTGGATTTGGTGCACAATCCACACCTTAATGTGACATGAAGCAACAGACAAAGTATTGTGGGAGAGATATTGAAATAGCCTACCCAATATAACGGAATAGCCCAAGGCAAAGGAATTGCATGGGCCATCTCACTGCGCTCCACTAATATTGATCGAGAGAACAGATCATCCCTTTATGCAAAGGACAGAAAAAGTACAAAGATTATATTGATTTCATGTCAAACTATTCAGGAAACTAAGAAATGTGATTTATGTAAGCTTCCTACATTTGTATTTATATAAGTGCTATTTTAGACACACGCATTTTTTGCTAGAAAAAAATGTTGACTCAATTGTTAATGATAGGCATATAAATAAGACCTTTATCCATGTTTGGATAACTGTGTCTTTTAGGCCACAAGTGTAAGCAAAACACGAGTCAAACTCATCTCACTGACGGGTACCCAGACATTATAGCATTTTCAGTCTCTATCTTTTCTGTGTTGTCCGTTTAAGTATAAACCAGTGGTGTACATATAATAAAATCAGTGTTTCATCCTAGGTTTACTAATGCATTACTTAGGAGGGGCTGCTGTAATAATAATTTAAAAAATCTATAATTTATCAGTCACACATCAAAGTCAAAGCAGTGCAAATCATCATTTTATTTAATACAAATAACTAAACAAATGACAAGAACATGTAAAATAGATCCATTAAAATAACTGGAAAAAACTGTATTGCAAATTAGCAAGACAGTTACAGTAAATTACAATCATGATGAGTATGAGACTGTACAGTACACGATTCTTATTTATTTTGACTCGTGAGTCCAGGTGACCTTCGATCCGTGTTAATGCGTGCCAGGTTTGTATCATCACTTTCTGCTTTGGATGTAGTTTTCTAAAATCTTCATCAACAAGTCTGCCTCCTGAAACAGAGAATACACAACATTAGGAGTTAGAAAAATAACAGAATTATCCTTTTGGACTTTTTTTTCCGCTTTGTAAAGAAACGTAGGGAAAGCCTCTTCACCTGATTTTTGGAGCGATTTTCTTGTGTATCCATCTGCGCTTGCAACGCCACCCGCAGAAACTCTTGGAAAAGCTCCCCGAGCGCACTCTGCGCTGCAGGAAGGGTGACTTCCAGCCCATCGGCACCCCGGTCCTCATTTGAAGGCAACAGAGGGGTATCCACCACACTCTTCTTCCCCATGAAATGTCCTTCCAAACAAAGAAACGCCCATCAATAATTACTTAAAATAAGCGAAACACAACACAATTAAACGTTTAAAAAAAGAAGAAGAAACCTGTTATATGTGAAAATAAATATGAGGTGGAAGCCAAAGTGATTTAGAGATCAATGTGTCTACAGTGAAACAGTGAAAATATCCTTACCTGTAGCCCAAAGATTGCCTCTTGGATTCACTTTGATTTTTGCAACTTTATTCCTAAGCTCAGTCAGGTCGAAACTAACTGCAGCGGTGAAAGAAAATAAGACAAGATATGTAAATAAGCCGCACTGGCACACATTATTCAGTGTAAACCCTCTCATCTCAGCGTGGACTGGTGAAGTGTCCTCCAGCGCGCGAATTTCCAAGTGTCTCCTGTTGGTTGTAGATTGCTCCGATGTATCCAGCTTTTATAGGCTCTCCTGACCGGGGTGGGCTCTTTGTATGTTGCGTATATGGTTTTTTTTTTTTTTTTTCATTCAGCTTCCTGCATAAATTAAAGACAGTTGAGTCACTGTTAAGGTTCTGCTGGTCCGCGTGTCGTGGTGTACGTATTTCGCGCGCCACGCGATTCTTGTTAACTCAGAGCAAACAGCAGCTATGAGCAGCAACACACCGGTGCGCAGATGTTCAGTGTGTGTTGATAAACTGAAGTGTAAATTCATATTGGAAGTTGTTTTCAGAAGTTCTAGAACAAGGAAAAGTGATGTGCGTGGATGCATATGACGTTTCTTTTAGGAGGTTTCAATCATCATCATGACCTTATAGTTGATTTTAAATCTATGTGATACCATATAGCACAACAGTTGACTATATTTTAACTATTAGTAAAAGCGTCATAAGCGAGCACTAATAATTTTTTTTAAATGTGCACTGTTGGTGTAAATTGGGTGGTTGGAGCCACAAACTGACACAGGGGGTAGCTAATGCTTCCATTTCCAGCACATATAATCATACATATAATTTCCTGATAAGGTCCCTTCACCTCCTCCCTTTCTCGTGGCCAGGCCTAGCCCCTTGCAATGAGCAACATGACATTTGGCCAGTTGCAACATGCCACTGTGATCACCATCAGTCCTCTGTGGATAGGAGAACCTGCTGATTCCCTCTGCTAATTTAGAGCTGATAAGACAGATGGCCTCTCTGTCACTTCAGGGTGCTAAAGTTGCAAGTATAGTGAAAGAGCTGCAGTTTTTAATCTTGCTCTTTTATAACCTTTCACATTAGCACACAATCTTGTGATTTCATAAATTGGCAGCTGAATGTCAGTTTAATTAGAAAACCGCCCGACCATCAAGACATCCCCACGTTCACAAATTAAACGATATGAGACAGGCACAACACTGCTGCCTTACAGTACGTCAAAACAATATATTTATACATCAAAGTCTGAAATTAATTTCACAGGTTGACCTGTGCTTAAGGTTACTTGGTGTTGCTTTGTTCACTGAGGGCCACACCAAGACATTACCAAAGGTCGATTTAAAAATCAGATTTTAAAATAAGTCTTCTTTTAGTTTCATACTTCATAACTCCTGTGAATTTCATTGTCTGTACTAGAGACAGGACCACTGAATCATATTTGCTTTGCTCAAAATGGAAGTGGCAAGCCCCATCTAACAAGGTCAATGGCTTTCAGGTCTAAGAAAAACCGCAAATGCAATCAGCTTCACTCAGAGTTCAAGTGCATTAATAGAATTTCAAATGGATCCATAGTAAAATTATAACTTATACCTTCCACTGTATGATTACACGTCAGAGCTGGATATCTGGGATTTGATTGCAAGAACACTAGAGTGTTGTACTGATGTTGTCAACAAAGCATGCCTGCACTCATTAAAGCTCAGCCCACATGGAGGCAGAAAAAACAAAAACCTGCCCCACTCCAGTGACCTTTAAATAGAAATTTACCAAACAAGCCATTACACCATTTAATTTGCAACAAAATGTGTTACCAGCAAATTATCTCTGGCACAGCTCACCCAAATTAAACTGTGCTCAGTGCTGGTTTCACCCAAAAAAAAAAAATTAAAAAAAAAAAAAATCAGATAGTTAATTAAAACGGAGGGAAAAGAAAAAACTGAAGTTTTTAATCACCTAAATTTGAGGAAGTTCTTTGCTAATCCCACATTAAGCAATACAGAAATTATAAAGCATTACTAACAACACTTGAAAAGTTTAATGGCAACCAGCAACAGAAATACAAAAACTCATTTTTCAAATACTTGAAGTACCCCAAACAAATGGCAAATAAATGGCATAATTTCTTTATGAGAAAAAAAACAACTTGATGTTTGACGTTAATTTAAACAGGTAGGTAGGGCAAAAATAAAGTCAGCCACAGAGTTAAAATAATTCATAGGGGATGGTAACCAGATTTCATATTTAATTTTCATTCATATTCAGTTGTCATAAAATACTTCACATATTCTTCACATAAGACAATGATTTAACAGGAAAGAAACGACTTAATTCATCATTAAGAATGTCCTTTCACATTCTGAAGATTACAAATAAAGATAGACTTCAAGCTAAATCTAGCCTAGTTCCCTCACAAAAATATTTTTAAAGCTTGGATATTTCAAATGTAAACACCCTATCCACATTTCTACAAAATGTTCAAACAAATGGTACAAAAAGCCAGTTGGGTTTGACAAAGTCTAACTTAATTCTGTTCTGAAAGGCATGACTGAGGTTTCCTGGACGTAGTTTATCCTTCTCAAGTGCTGAAGCTTGGGGCGCCTCACTCCCGATGGACCAACACGAATAGACCAAGCATGAAGAGAACGGCATACTGCAGAAGGAAAATGCGAGAAGAAGAAATCAGATTACACGTTCTACATTTTTAAGCCTAAAAACTAGAGAAATCTTGTCAATTTGGGACACGTCAACAGGCGCCGCTAACTTACTTTAAACTTGGGATAGTCATTCATGAGGATGGTGACAATTCCGATGTATGGCACAAACCTGGAAATGATAAGTTAAATGTTATTGATGCATACTGTAATGTAACCCTCATCAACACAATGTCTAAAACACCAATGAATTGGAGAATAAGCAATGTTAGGTATAAATGTTATACTGGATTTACAATGCTGTTTTAAGCAGTAACACCAAACTTGCTGTGACTACTGACTGCACTGCCTTCATAGTCAACAGACAACTAGAAAGCTACTTGCGTTCTTCTAATGCCAATGGAGTTTCCTGATAGTGAAGCAACGTTAAGGAATCTAAAGAACTAGTATAAGAAATTACACTGCAAACCTTTGACTCACTGAAAGTAAACAAAGCATATTCAACAGCGTGGCCCATTCAGTATCAAGACCGAGAAATAACATTACAGCTTCCTTGGATGAAACTACATGTTTTTTTTTTTGACCCGCTAGTTTCCTGCGTGCACAGTTCTGGATTGTTCACTGATGTAGCGTGTGTGTGTGTGTGTGTGTGTGTGTGTGTGTGTGTAAAATTTGCATATTCTTGTTACTCTGGCTGGGTTTAGGTAAGGAAACATTAATTAGCTGCTACACATCAGTTTCCTTTGATCTTGAATTCAACCTGATTCACAAACAAAAATTTTTTTACACCAAGTGAGTTAAACTTTAAGGACATCAATCTGTTAGGAAGCATAAACCATTGTGAATGCATTTCTCCTTCTTAGATGCAAATGAAAGTGACAACAGGTGCACTGGAGAGGTGAGAACAAAAAACCCCCAGAAATGTTTAAAGGTGGTGGCCATTACTTTCTCCTTATCCCGCCAAATTCAATTTTCTCTAGTTTTGCATTTTTTGCTTGTGTCCTTGTCACTACTGCAGCATGAGATGGCATCCGCAGCTTCATGTTATACTGTGATGATCAAGTGTTCCTCTAATTTTGTTGAGCACTGCATATGAATCAACAGGTAACAATAAAAAAAAACATAATCCTCAAATCTTAACGGCAAAGAGGGAAAAAATGTTGGTTTTTCCAAATGACTTTGACAGTTTGTCTCAGAAACAGTTATATTACTTGATTCCATTCAAGTGTTCCCTTTATTATGTCCAACATCAGGAGAAATTTATTGGCAAGATAAATTGCTGATACATTTTTTAAAGTACCAATAGAGAGATTACTTTCAAACTTTCACACTTACAGTTCAATTTGGAAATACATATTCAGCAAAACCTTTCAAGTTATCTGTATCCAATTACAATATCTGCACCATTACGCATTTTTTCCCCTAACCAAGATACTTACCCCCTAGCTCGTCCCACCACATCTTTTTTCTCCAGCCAATGTTGACCCTGCTTGTACAGCCCTCTGTCATCCACTGCATTGTTGTCCCCTTTGGTCAAGAACTTAATGTCTCCATTTTCCCTGTGAACAAAATATCAACATGATTTTCAGACCACAGTGCCACCAAGTCCCCTTTTTCAACACTGTGCGGATGAGGATTCATGTGTATAATATAACAGAGGCTTCCCAGAACATTATTTTAAATACAAACTAGCAACAAATCAAATGCCATTTAATATAAAGTGTAGTAAGGTGTTGGACCATCACCAACAGCTTAAACTTTCTACTACTTTGGAATGCCCCGCCCCTTTAAGCTTTTCAGTCAAAATATTATAAAAGCCAAAATTCAGGTTTAATAGAAGGGAATGGAGATGAGGACACACAGAATCCAATACTGTGAAAACTGGGTGACGGGCCAAAAAACAAGCAAACAGGAAAGGAAGTCTGCACACCAGCAAAAAGCTCCTGGGTAATAAGTTTAAATTTAATACAAAACCATGATGAGAGTGACGTTTCAGGCCACAGCTGCCCTTCCTCAGACGTAAAGACATTACAGGGAACACGTTATTTATACACACCAACATCTCAGAGTCATGTGGTTGTGGATGCCTACCAACCAAACAAGGAAAAAAGGGAACAGCGGCATCCAATGAAACACGTGCATATACGTGTTATATATACAATAAGCCAGTGCATAAGAACACAGTCATGAAAAATATAGATAAGAAGAATGCACAAAATAGTATAGGAATGGCAAGAGTAAGGAACCAATACAAAAAAATTTGAAATTTATTAGATAAACACTAATAGAAGGAAGATTCTTATGCACTGGCTAACTGTATTGTGCATTTTATATATTTTACGCTTATTTAATATACATTTATTCTGACTTGCAGGTAACTTTTCTCCACTAATCTGCCTTAGCAGTGGAATCATTTATTCATCTATTCATATACCTATATTTTTGGATGTTTATATGCATGAATACCTTCTCATGGATATGATATTGATTCAAGTATAGGGATGCGTGGTATATATATATATATTTTTTATACCACTGCTTATACTTTCTATTGGACTGTTGATTATGTGCACATGTTTCACTGGATGACGCTGTTTCCTATTTTCCTTGTTTGGTTGGTAGGCATCAACAACCACGAGTCTAATGAGACGTTGGCGTGTATAAATAACGTGTTCCCTGTAATGTCTTTACGTCTGAGGAAGGGCAGCTGTGGCCCGAAACGTCACTCTCATCATGGTTTTGTATTAAATTCATACTTATTACCCAGGAGCTTTTGCTGGTGTGCAGACTTCCTTTTCTTATTTAATAGAAAGGAATGGAAATGGAAATGTAACTTTATCATGGAAAATAACACTAACAAAATATATATTCATACTTTTCATGGATCTTTAGTACTCTGTGTACTATTGGGATCTCTCTGCCTTCTATCCTGAAGACAACAATCTCTCCAACTCTGATTGGATCCTCTACCCGGTTGGTCAGAAACAAGAGGTCTCCTCTGTGGAAAGCTGGCTCCATACTTCCACTGAAATCCAACAAACACACACATTAGCAAAATTAGCTAATAGTATTTAGATCATTTAAGCAGGATGTTTCCATTCCATTTTTTTTTTAAAATTGGAATTAGTATTAACTACTTTTAAAATGAAAGCTTTATACTGCATAGTTTATATAATGTTAAAAATGCATCAAGACATCCCCAGCTAGGCCTGTCACGATAACAAATTTTGCTAATCGATTAATTGTCTCAGAAATTATTGCGATTAACGATAATATTGT
>JAVDPK010003189.1:0-11706 GCA_034780415.1 Cichlasoma orientale
AGTGTAGCCAGAAAATGCATGAAGTCCGATCTTGCATTCTGATTGGTTCTAGGGACATGGAGGCATTTAAGGGCAATTAATACTAGTCAGTAGTATTTAACGGGTTATGACGATTGATTGGCGTACAGTACATGTAGCAGTACTCTGTGGGTGGCCGGATGGAAAGCTCTGGCGGGCCGGATGTGGCCCGCGGGCCGCCAGTTGATGTTCCCTGATCTATAGTTACTAAAGTTTCAAAATGCAGAAGATAAAAGTGTAATCTGAACATATTTGGAGAAGATAAATCATCAAGACTGATGTTTTTTTTTTTAATTTATAGCCAAAGGCAGGATAACACAGAAAAAGTGTCTCTAGAAGCAAAATGGACTGTAGTCTTATTCTCATACTTTTTTAGATTTTTTCATACCATATAAGACCACAAACTGCTAACTCCAAGAACTTAACTACCCAGCAAGACAGACTCAGGCAACCACCAACAAAAGCTTACCATCACACCAATTACAGCCCTAAGCTTCACCACCCATGGTCCACCCAAACCTCCGGTGCTCCCCAGCCCCAAATGACAACCCCACCCTCTCGGTTTATAATCAGAGTTGCCGAGCTAAGCAGAGTGAAAGCACAGGAAAGACAGCGGGGGCCGGTGCTCGACCCCCATTCAGTGCAGTCGGAGGGCCGTCCCGGGCCCCGAAAGCTCAGATTACATCCCACATAATGAGAGACCTGGCTCAGCAGGCTCTGCCTCTCTTTCTCTCCCTCTCTCTCTGTCTCTCTCACATAGACACACAGACAGACCCACTGTGGTATTATTGCTGAAGTCCTGTTCTGTTTCTCTCTCTAGTTGTCTCTGACAACTGCCAGCACAGCTGCTTTACATGTCACTGTATGGCCGATGAAAATAGACAGGGCTCTTTGCTCTGTTGGTTTTTATTTCATTTGCACTATCAAAGTGAATCAAATGAAAAATGCATTTTAAACTTTAATATCGATTTATTTCCTATATATATAAAATTGGCTTGCAGCTTAATTTGTGACTGGTCACATTTTTTTAAAAAAAATATTGTTGCTTTAAATTTATATATTTTTAACCAAATTTCTTTTTAAAAATTGACTCATTATTCTAATTTTCCATTTTTGTGTTTTGCCTGTTGGAATAGCCAATAACCAGCTTTGTGCCCACTGACAGCCACCATTGTGTCAAAGTTTGCGAAAAATTAGCTTAACTTGACTTGACCTAACTTTTTTTTTTGTATTGGAAAAATACATCTAACTTAAAAAAAAAATTGGCAAAGGATTTAGAAAGCCAAAGCAAAGGATTTTAGATTTTAGACCAAGCCTCACAAAGAAAAATGAGACCATGTCTCAGCACTGCTGCCCCATCAACAACAACCTTGGAAGATAGACTCAGGATCCAAAGGGATTTTGCTACCAGGGGCACTGATGCGTTTGACTTCACCAGCACAGGAAAAGCCGGACAAAGACAGATGGAGAATCCCAGCTGCGCACACAAACAGCCAAGCAATGACATAAGAAAAAGAAGACTTTCCAATATTTCCAGTGTTTGTTATCTTAACTTCCCTGTCTGCTAATATCTCTCAAAACTATGCCCAAAAAATATAGTTTTTTTGAGCTTGTTCTGCTCTCTCAGCTATGCAGCTATGGTGGGAAAAACCCTCTGAGTGCAGCCACACACGCCTGAGGGTGCAACCTGACTAGTTAGCCAGCAAAATTTGCCCCCTTAGTGATGCTGGCAACTTTTCTGTCTTTACAAAACAGTTCTCCAATTGTGTGAGTTCTGGAAAACTGGAATCTGTATCATATGTCGGCAACTGTTTCATGTATTGACGGCAAACTTGGTTGAAGTGTTTGGTTATCAAAGTATGTGATAAGTTCAACTTTTGACTTAAATTATTAGCATTCATCCTTAGGGAGATGTGAATGCCTCTCCAGGATGGAGGAATGTTATTTTCCCGAATAGATTCAAATATTACCTGCATATCTGATGATGATGATGCTGGAGAAAAATATCAAAGATTGTTATCATTAATACTCGGGAGCGCAGTAAAGTGTGTACAAAATTTCATAACGCTCCATCCGCAGCGTTTTATCTGATTATGTTTGAATCAGATTACAGACTTTACCAAAGGGCAGTCAGGACCACAGATCTCTGCTGAGCGCATGATATACACATTTACACATTATTATAAATGTGTATATTATGCAACAAGCCAACAAGCGCTTCAGTTTGTTTAACATACTATAAGAATTTCAATAAAACTCACTTAGTGACAAATCACTAACTAAACAACGTATCATGAGCTGAGCCACAGGAACAGCTCGCCCTCTCTGAGCCCTGGTGGCGAGGTCCTTACAAAACCATATTGAAATATGGCCTTTTCTGGAAGCTCAGTGTGTGGAGCGCTGTGACAAAGCCCAGCTCCTTCACAAACACACAAACACACAGATCCATTCAGGACACAACTCACAGCCCACTCACTCACACGCCGTGTGGGCCGGCATTGTGTTTGTTGCTCCATGCTTTCAAAGTACCAAGGCCATTAGCATTGTGAAAAGCTGGACTGGGGCACAGTGAGCTTGTGTATGTATGCGTGTTTCTTGGTGTGTTGGTCCATCAGCGTACGCTGAAGGGCATGAAAATATGTTTGCAGATAGAGCAACACTGCATCTAGGTGGAAGACTTTTTTTTTTTTGTCAGTGTCCACCTTTTTGGTCTCCGCCGGGAGTACGTGCGTTTGTGTATACGCGGCCGCGGAATAAAAGGAATGAGTGAGGTCACAGACTTTTGCCACAAAGGCTCCCAGCCCAAGGTCTACTAGAGTACAAGCAGCCTTTGTCAAGGCCATGTGTGGAGTGCTCTGTGCTGCATCACAATGAATCTGAGAGAGACGTAGAGAGCAGGGAAACGAGAGGCTTTTACAACTTGTATTGATTAGCAGGAAAGAGTTCCACCTCATGCTCCATCCGGTGCTACCGCTGCCAGCTGGAAAACAACAGCACCCAAAACACTCACCTACTCTCTTATTAGGAAAATAGTTCCTTTTTTTTTGTTTGTTTGTTTTTGCTTCTTTTCTTTGAACTGCACGTAATTTAACATGGCTTCCACGCCTGTGTTTCTCAGAAGTCCCCCCTCGTGCACTCTTTGTTTGTTTGAAGCTGAAATTAGGTGTGCTTTTAGCTTTGTGCCTGCTTTGTTTTGTTGTCTGCTTTAACCTGAAGGAGAGGAAATGGCAAGCTAATGCAGAGCAGGAGATCAGACCTGCTTAGGGTAGCTGCTTGATACAAGTAAACAGGTTAGATATGATATGATATGCATGTGCATGTACTATGCTATGTTTGTAAAACTGTGTGTTGATGAGTGTCTGTGTCAGAGGTGAAGGTGCACCATGTAACAGGCCAACAAGGTTGAGGGTTGTGCGCTAATTTAAGAGGTTGTGCGTGTGCGTTTGTTTCTCTGTGCGTGTGTCTTTAAGGACATTGCATGCAGTGCAGTATGGATGTTTTCCTAATTACATAAGTATCATATAAAGGGAGTTTACTTATAAGGGTTAGCCACCCCTCTCACTTTCAGTTTTAAGAATAGTCTGGCAGACAGACTGACTCTGTAAGCCAATAATACACTCTGCACCTGTCATCATAAGCCTCACACACAAATAGCTGAGAAGAATATTACTAATATAATCAAGTTAGGAAATTTAAGCAGCAGACTTTCTGAACTGCGCTCAAAAAGTGTGCGGCAGTGTTTGGGTAGGTGATCAAATAACTGCAGAGACCCAGGGTTTCCCAGCAGAACACTGCAATTTAACAAGATGACAAATGTTTTGCCTTCAGAACCGTCTTAATCCTCGAAACAACAAGGTGCTGGAAACAAGACTCCCGCTCCGCCACATCCCAAAGGTGCTCTATTGGATTGAGATCTAGTGACTGTGGAGGCCATTTGAGTGCAGTGAACTCATTGTCATGAGCAAGAAACCATTTCGAGATGATTTGAGCTCTGAGACGTGGCGCGTTATCCTGGTGAAAGCAGCCATCTGAAGATGGGTACACTGTGGATGTAAAGTATGGCTGTATGTTCATACAAAATACTGACCAGTGCATTTAAATGATTCTCAATTAATACTAAAGGTTTGTCCAAAAAAATATCCCCCACACCATTACACCAGCCATGAATACACTGCAGGAGTGAACACACTTTCATGTTGTTTGTGTGAAAATATTACAGCAGTAATTGAGACTCATCAGACCAGGCAACATTTTTAAAGTTATCTATTGTCCTATTTTGGTGAACCCGTGCAAACTGTAGCCTCAGTTTTCCTTTCTTAAGACTGGCACCCTGTGTGGTTTTCTACTGCTCGAACCTATTTGCTTCAAGGTTCTTCCGCATATCTTTTTTCTAACGAGTGGTTATTTGAGTTGCTGCTGCCTTCCTATCAGCTTGAAGCAATCTGGCAATTCTCCTCTGACCTCTAACTTCAACAAGAAATTTTCACCCAGAGAGCTGCCACTCACTGGATATTTTCTTTTCTCAGATAATTCTCTGTAAACCCGAGAGATGCTTGTGTGGCGAAATCACAGTAGAGCAGTTCCTGAAATACTCAGATCAGCCCACCTGGCACCAATAACCATAGCCACTGAAAGTCACTGCGAGCACCTGTCTTCCCCATTCTGATACTCAGTGTGAACTTCAGCAGGTCGTCTTGACCATGAATTGAGTTGCTGCCATCTGATTGGCTGCTTAGATATTTTGCGTTAACTAGTAGCTGACCAAGTGTACCTCAAAAAGTGGCCAGTAAGTATACACTTTATCTGTCAGTGGTTTTACTGCTGTGGCTGCTCCTGTGCGTGTGCCGGAAAAGTTGCAGTGTTTTTCACGTATGGTCGAGAAAAGCTAGAAATGATGCATCGAGACAAAACACGCAAACAGTAAACACTCAGGGTCATTACATAAGCCTTGAATGAACAGCAATAAATCTTATAATCAATCTTAAAAACTGTAAATGTCTCTACTTTTGTGTGACATGTAACCCTCCTGATATTGTGCTTGTTGTTGGTCAGTGTCAATAAATTTCTTTGAAGGGAACTCATCTGCTGGAAGCAACACATTTCCCGACATATTTGTATTTTCACACGTGAAACCCAGAACTGCAAACAGCAAAGCTGCTCCAATATTTTCAGCTCCCGTTCTGTCCCAAGGCAATATCCTGAGCAGATGAGCCTTCAAGGGGGATAATCATAGGCACGGCATGTGCATGTGGTGGTGTGTGTGTATATGTCTGTTTGTGTGTGTGTTTGTGCGTGTGTGTGTGTACTCGGATTACTAAGGTTGTGAGGACAGTTGTGTTTGCACTCACACTCTTTCTCCCTTTTGTGTGAAAAAGCCCATTCGCATAAGCTAAATGATAAGGTTTTAGATTGCTGGGGTGATTTAAGGTTAGAGCAAGGATAAGGGTGAGGTTAAGGTGAGGGTAAGTCTCCGGGAATCGATTGTAATGTCCTCTAAAGTGATGGAAATTATGTGATATGTGTGCATTTATTTGACACAGCGAGACGTGGAAGCTCTGGCAGAGGAACACACATTCCATCTGCTGCCGTGCACCTTGTAAGTGTGACACATAAACACAAATCACAAGCTCACCCAAGGAAAAAAAAAAAGTGCACCTATAACAAGGCATTCGTATGCACTCTTTGTTCCTCATTGCTTTCTTACTTCCTGCTGAAACCTCTCATCGTTCCAAATGAGCATCCAGGTGAATAAATGTCATGATTTGTGCACGTCTAAGCTGACTGCAGCTGGAGGTGGAAACTGATGGCTGCTCGGGAAGATGATTAAAGCGCAGAACACACATTAGAAAAGACATTAGAGCCCAAAAATGCCATATGGAAGAATGGCTCAGGGACCACCAAGGACAAAATCATATTGCCTGGCAATTACACACATCAGAGAGCACACATAACCCGTTTTTTAAAGAGTGGGCATCAAATGTGAGTTTGATGAAATGAGTCACAGTATGTGGCTATAAAATTAATTAATGCTACAAGGGAGTGAACAACAAACCTTTTGATGTGATGAGAAGGAGGTGTACAGATGCATTTTCATCCCACGCTTTCAAATACTAACAAATACGTCGCAGGTGATGCACATGAGGTATCCTTTGGCGGCGGTGCCTTGATGTACCAGCTCAGGCAATATTAGATGGTCAGTCCTCTTTTAAAGAGAACAAAGTCCACATTCAGAGGTCTGCATACGGAGGGTGCTCATGTGTCCATCTGGGAACTCTGTGTTCTGCACTTTGTTTAGCTTTGTTTTCACTCACTGATTTGTCTGGTTTGGTTTATGCAACATAGAATCCTTAACTGAGTTCATGAAAAGATTTGTTATTTGGATTAAAATATACTCACTACATTAACCCTGCTGTGAAGAAATGCACGGACAGAGATTCTGTCCGTACATGACAAGTTTACACCTCGGTTATACTGCGTCCTAGACACTGACGACTGGCGCCAAGTACTCATTTCTGTTATACTTCTTTGAACTTAGCTTGAAGTCTGCCACCTGGGGCACATGCGTAGTTGCTGCACTGTAATGTAAATTCACCGCAGATGAGTCCTCGCAGGCACAAACAAAAGCTTCAGTTATACTTTCTGCGTCTGCGAGTCCTCTGGGGTCTGCTCAGGTCCAAGTGACGTAAATTTTGTCATCAGCACTGTGGTCTGTGTGGATGTCTGCAGGCCTACCTGTTTTGTTTTTTTTTTTTGTTTTGTTTTTTGTGATCACAGGGACTTGCTTGCAGAGAATTTAATTACAATGCACCAACCACCCATGCACCCCTGGACATGTGTCCATGAAGTCAACGGAGTATAATCAAAGCAAAACAGGCAGGCACGCGGATGTCCACATGGACCTTCATGCTCACCATCAGATGATGAAATTGATGTCACTCAGACCTGGTTAGACTGTAGCAGACTCGTACACACTGTAAGTATATTCCCCATCTTTAGGAGAAAGACCATCTCACGAATGCCAAAAATCCCACTGTCTCATGGCACCAGTGCCAAAGGACACATTGTGTTCATCTGTTAGACAAAACTTCCGTATTTGACACCCTGGGATGAGAGCGTGCATACACATAGACATGAGCATAAATGTGGCAGCCAGAGACCAAGCAATAATAAAATTCAGAAACTAGCAGTGACAGCAGGTGAAATAACTTCCATTAGCATGCACTTGGTGCGTACTGAGTTCAGCTACTTCCAAGTTTGACGTGAGCAAATGAACCATCTGCAAAGCAAAGCACACTGTTCACTAACATGTCACAGGGTGGGAAATATAAAGGAGGATTACACAGGCAAACAAAGGCTTGAATTTTAAGGCCAATAGCTTCAAGACAATGGAGATGAGCAGGTAGGCTAATGTAAGCAACAACTTTCTTCTAAGTATACTTGTTTCTATTAGAATGGTGTATACATGCAAGGATATTTGATCAAAATAAAGTAAACGAATAAAGAATGTGCTTTAATAATGTCCGTTTGGTTTTATTATATGATAAGTGCAGAGAATGAACTGCTGAAGGACTCCTCATCTATTTGTGATTTATTCCTAAAACTTTTTTTTTCTCAGACCAGCTGGATCTCCAGTTGTTATGGTAACAGATCAACGTAATCACATCCTCGGGGTAACTTTCTCTGGCCTTCTGCAGTTGATTCATACAGCCCATTATTGGTCACTTGACAGGAGCTTCCCACTGAGGAGATCATTAATAACTGTCAACTTTACCATGTTCCTGCCACCTTTCCTATTCATCTGACCTACCATCCATCCATTCTCTCCTGCTTATCCAGTTCAGGGTCACTTGGGGGGGGGGGGGGGGGTCTATAACCAAAAGAGGTTGCCAATCTGTCGCAGGGCTAACACAAAGAGACAGACAACCATTCACACCTACAGTCAATTTAGAATCAGCAGTTAACCTAAGTTCATGCAAATTTTTGGATTGTGGGAGGATTACCTGGAGAGAATCCACACAGCACCCACACAGACACAGAAAGGCCCTGGGCTGGATTCAGACCCAGGACTTTCTTACTGTGAGGAGACAGTGCTATCCACCGCACCACCCTATTCATCTTCCCCTGTCCTTTATTCAAATCTAATTCCTTCTACTGTTTTCTTCTCAGTGTTTCACTCACTTCTGCCTGAGTCTTTTTCCTCACTTGCTGGACACGGCAGAGGTCAAAGGTCAAGTGTCATGGGATTTGGATGGTTAATACACACTGGCATGTTGCCTAAGCTGCTCAGGATGAAAGCGTGACGTCCTGGGAACTGCCACCCAGAATAATACCGTACCCACACACAGACATACACACACACAAACACACAAGCTTTGATTAGATGTGAGCTGCACGTGAGGATTTCGTCTGCAGCAGGCTTAGAGGTATTGGAACTGCAGCCAAGAAGCATGCACATAAATGTAAGTGTAAACACCGTTGTGTATGCATCCAAAGGTGCTTAAGAAGACCCATGTTTGAAAAATGTTCTCTTTTTTACCTGTATGTGACTAATCGCCCCTTCTCTAAATAAATTTGAGAAGACAAATTGTTCAGGTGTGCAGCCCAGCTTCTCTTCCACGCAGCCACTTTTATGTTCAAAGGAGTCAGCTCTGTTTCTCTCCGTTGCTCTGTTTTTGACTCGTGTGGTAATACAGCAGAGGGAAACAGGTTTATGGCTTTCCTGCCATTCAAACACGGAGGGAGCCTTTCCATAACAAACGATAAAAGCATTGATTAATATTCATATTCTCTAAAGGCAAAGAGGCACAAACGGTGGGGGAAAGGAATCTGACTGTATCCAAAAATAGTTCAGCTGCAACTTCTATCTCGTTCTCTGTCTCAGACAGGCCCAGGCATTTCCTTCCATTTCAAGTAGTGAACACTTATGTAATACTTCTCTTGAAATAAGGTCAGACGCCTAAGCCTTACAATATGCATTATGCATAAAGCCGCACTATTGTGCAACGTGACAATATGAAGATCACGTCAGTCATGAAACAAGAAATTGTTTTTATAAACAGATTGCAAACTGTACACAATTCAGTAAGTGGGGAAATCAAACTATTTGATATGCTGTTTCTCATTGACCTGTTGTTTGACACAGGGTTCAAACAACAGGTTGGGAGTGACCTGTTATATAACGGCTGCCATTAGTCAGACACTAATATGGTAATAAACAGGCAGAGATGCAAAATAGCTTATTTAAAAGCACCAAACACACAGAACAAAAAAAAGAAAATATACCTGCTTGTATGTGAACAAGGTTTTTAATATAATAATTAAATGTTTGTTTATTTTTTCTTTGGGCCTGTCATGTCTGGCAGTTTTGCAGTCAGAATGATGATCTGAATGCACTGTTGTACCAAACACATTTGCTTTTACAAGAAGTGCTCTATAAGTTTTCTATAGGCTTGTTCATTTCTGAATTTTTATTTTATTTAATTTATTCTTGCCAGATCTGACAGGCAGGAAGGAAGGATAAAAAGAGAAGAGAGAGAGGAAAAAAAAAAGGGGGGGAATAATAATTAAATGTTAAACATCAATGTTGTATCAAACTGGTATTCCCTATGTAAAGATTTAGTAAAGTAATGATATTCCTAGCAGACTACATAGACATGGACACGTGCAAGAAACTGATGGTTCTACCCATCTTTATACAGGGACAAGAATGAAAAGTAAAGTATAAAGATGGCAAAATGTAATTCAGAGCATTCAACAGATAAAATGAAAAAAAATCTTTTTAATTTATCCTTTCATTTGCTCTCCTCTGCTCTCTGTTTCACCATGTTTGTCTCATTGCTCTGGGGAAGTGATTTGACATTTCTTTGGCACTACTTTTGGCAGGAAATGCCCTGACCACACCACAAAAAACTCTGGAGGAACAGCTGGAGGAACACAATTGAAACAACAAGAGCAGGGGTGGGCAGTTAATTTTCCCAAGGGGCCACATGAGAAACTGGGACTGTTGTGGAGGGCGCAGCCTCTACAGCACCCTCCACATTTGCCCACCTCTGAACAAGAGTGTTTTGAGACAAAAAGTAAGAAAAAGCACTCTATATTATCAGCTACACACACCCATCTGTAAATAGATATTTTAGCACCAAGCTGGTGAAACATCGTGGAACATTTAGCAGCTAAAGAGACAAAAAGTTTTCTTTGAGTGTTGTTTGAGAGCAAAGTTCTATGTCCACTTGATGTATAAATGAGTATTTATTTGCTAATAAGTTAACATGTCATCTTAAAATTGTCTGCCATTTACTTGAAAGATGACTGACTGCAAAAGGACTGATTGTCACAGTCAAAGCCAAATGTAAACAAACCAAAAGCACTTAAGTTTTCACTTAATAAGAAAATTAATAAGCAGTACTGATAACATTACTTGATATTTCACCTGCTGCCTCATTACAAGGTCAGTGTGGCACATTCAGCAATATTACCACTGAGTCAAAACATGAAAATGACTCACACTGTAAACATCACACAAATTACTTTTCTCTTTCTTTCACTCATAATGAAAGAGAGAAGTCTAGAACTCCCTCCAGTGTCTGCAGAGCTTTATAGCATTCAGCAAAGACCCATCTGGTACCCCTGTGGTAGCAACAGGGGTTGTGAAGTCACTGTAAGGCTGTAAGTAGAAAGGGTTTCTATAGCCTTGGGGTCTGTCAGTGAGGAAAGGCCTGGTATATGCACAAACTGAAACAGACTGGCTTCTGAGATTCTCTTGTAGGCACAACTCACAAAATAAAAGGACTATGATCCTTTTATATTTAGCAGTATACTCACTGACCACTTTATTGGGTACGCCTGTTCAGCTGCTCATTAATGCAAATATCTAATCAGCAAAGGGCAGCAACTCACTGCATTCAGGCATGCAGACATGGTCAAGCGTACCCGCTGAAGTTCAAACTTCATCAGGTCATCCTGACAGCTAAGAAAATAAAACAGAGCATCAGAGTGGGGAGGAAGGGTGAATTAAATAACTTTGAACATGGTATGGTTGTTGGTGCCAGATGGGCTGCTGATCTGCTGGGATTTTCCCACAGAGGACAGCAGTTCTCTGCGTGAAAATGCCTTGTTGATGTCAGAGGTCAGAGGAGAATGAAATGATAAGAAGGCAACAGCAACTCAAGCCAACTGTCAGAACCAAGGTATGCAGAAGAGCATTTCTGAATGCAAAACACATCAAGTCTTGAAGCAGATGCGCTACACTAGCAGGCGACCACACCAGATGATGCTTCTGACAGCTAAGAACAGGAAACGAAGGCTGCAATTCGCATGGCTCGTCACACTTAGACAACAGAAGATTGGAAAAATGTTGCCTGGTCAGACAAGTTTCGATTTCTGCTGCAACATTCCGATTTTAGGCTCAGAATGTGGCGTAAACAACATGGAAGCATGGATCCAGCCTGCCTTGTATCAATCGGTTCTGGCTGTTGGTGGTTTAATACTATGGGGGGATGTTTTTTGGCACACTCTAGGCCCCTTTTTACAAATCAAATGATCATCGTTTGATCTCCACAGTGTGTCCCAGTATTGTTGCTGACCATGACCATCCTTTTATGACCACAGGGCACTCCACGTCACAAAGGTCAAATCATCTCACACTGGTTTCTTGATCATGACAATGAGTTCAGTGTGTACTCAAATGTC
>JAVDPK010003189.1:16397-79707 GCA_034780415.1 Cichlasoma orientale
TCTATGTTTTCTTTTACAACATTGTTTGTTGTTACATTGTTACACCTGTGAAGTCTGCAGATTTTAGAATAGAATAGCCTTTTATTGTCATTGTACATGGTACGATGAAATTGTGCATGCTCCACATTTCTTTGCACTAAAAAAAATAATAAAAAAATAAAAAATAAAAAATAAATAAAAAATAGGGAATTAGAATAAATAGAATAAATAGGTATCATGTGCACTGACAGACGCTACATTTCCAATTTTCACTTATTTTAGGGTGTGAGACAATTCAACCTAGAGGACATATGTTAAATATGAAGACATTTATAACCAATAAATGTTTGAAGTTGCAGAGAAATGTGCTTCGTCCCCCGCCTAAAGGTTCCTAAATATTTGCAAACACTAATGCGGAATAAAAAACACTGTTTCTGTGTGATTACACATTTTGTCTTCAACTGTATTTGGTCATTAAGCCAAAAAAACATTGCAAAGACTGTCCCTATTCTGTTTCTATTTCATATCACATGTATGTATAGTTTATATTGCTTATGGACATTGGTTGGCTATTCAGCCTTAATACATGAAAACAACTGCATTTCCTGTGAAATGTATCTGATGTATAATGTAATTCTTTTTTCAAATTAGTCATCTTAAAGTGAATCCCTTGAAGTTGTTCAGTGATATAGTGTCACTGAGGTCACTGTGCCCCCCTTTGTACCTGCGGCTGTCTGGCTTATTATTATGGTCTGTCTGGCCGGCTGCCTGGCTGGTGGTCTCTAAGTGAACTTGATACTGAAATCAGCAGCCAGCTGTGATGTGTAGTACATCAAGGAGGCTGTGTGGAGCTCCGTCTGGCGCTCGGCCAGTCACTTAAAACTTGTCAACAGTTCTAATGAAAGTGGCCTTTTCCTTGGTGGCCTCTTTTTCATTAGCAGGGTCAGAGGTCACCGCCCAAGGCTGGTTGTCGGTCGGTGGGAAGGTGGTCGAGGATGAGGGTTGACGAAGGGATATAAGGGGGAGATTGGGGGATGGGGGGCATTCAAAGGCTAGCCAGCTTTATGATCAGCTGGTCCAGCTCACAAATTTTGTACAAACATTTATCAACCCTGCCTCGATTCTCAAACTGCAAAAACCTGCAAGTGTGATTTTTTTTTTCCAACGTCTTCCTTCCACAAACGAGATCTTACCTTAAAAACATGAAAAGTTTTCTGAATAACGGCGTGTGCGTGAAGCTCTACACTGACTCGCTCTCTTCATGGGTTACCTTGCCCTGTTCCTGCTTAACTTTTTACACCCCTTCAACTCCTCTCTCTGTTCTCTATTATGTCCCCTAAACACAGATGTGGCCAACTGAGTGAGCAAAAGAGAGAAAATCAGCCAACATCCCTCTCCTCCGCTTCCCTTTCACCGCGGCCTCTTGCACATGAAAGGGGCCGTGCAAGGCCAGTGGATGGCCGGTGGGGTGTGTGCTATGCGAGGGCCCCAGACCCAGACACAACACAACACACAGCTCCACAGGCCACCACAGCTGTGCTGGAATGTGACCTGTTTCAGATTTTAATGCCAGACTCGGCCCCGTGTGTGTGTGTGTGTGTGTGTGTGTGTGTGTGTGTGTGTGTGTGTGAGGAGGAGGACATGGATGGAGGGATGTCAACTACAGAACAACATGCACTGCCCACCTTAACGCTTTGACAAATTGTGGTTATGTCTGGTATTTGTCCTTCAGGGAAGGTAACAGCATTAATAAAAAAATAACAATAAAAAATGAAGAGGGAAGGAACAGTTTCAAGATCAGCTTTATTTGTTTATTATCATATTTCATACATGTTTTAATGAACACTAATGTAGGATATCATAGACGAAGTAAAACGTGACTAATTAACATGTCTCTGTTAATTAGATTAACAGAGCCACACTCTGCATGTGTATATATCCTCCAGCTACAGCCCTATTAGAATAGACCAGGACAAATAAATATGAAGTACACAAGTCCACATACATACTGTATTAAAAATGAAAACCCCCAAAAAAAAAAAAGTCCAAAAAAATGGAACTGAAGAGCTTATTTGATTCTGGTTGATAAACTGAGGCTTCACATGGCATTATAGTGAGCTCAAGTGCTGAGGACAGATGTTATAAAATGTCAACTGTGAGATACCCATAAAAAATAAAGCAACTATACTAATCTTATTAGAATATACTGCGATAAGAGTGGCATTAGTTTATATTTGGGTAACATCTGGAAAGGAAAAGGATTAAATACTTTATACAGGGTAAATGCTCCTGACTATTAATATACCACTTGCTTAATCCAGACAGCGTACCCCACAACTGAATAAGAAGAAATAAAAATAAGAACAGTGAGAACAGTACGGATGATGTCAAATGTTTTTCTGAGACCTTCTGAGTAGTATGGAAAATGAGCGAGAAAGGGAAACAGGATATAGGAAACAACCTGCAGGTAAGTTTCTAGTTTAGCGTTTGTTGGCAGTCAGTCTGACTGTTGAGGTCACTGGAGTTTGGATTTATCTGAAAATGACAACCTGTAATGAACTTTCAGTTGCTATTAGTGTCTACTGGATGGCAGAGAAATCTTTAATGAAATCACAAGTTTTCTTGCTGATAACCTCACGCAGCTTCCTGATCCTGCGATTACTGGAGGAGCCTACAAAGCTGTCGGGCTGCAGGACGGCCATGCCATTGTGAACATCTCCCATGATGATGAGCTGCCCGTCGGCTACGGTGATATTGGGGCAGGGGCAGTTCCAGTCCACGTTTAGAAGTGTCACCTCCAACGGTTCTTTGCCAAAGAACCTGAGACCCATCTTCTCATCCTTCAAAATCTCCTCCACTGTCACCAAAGCGTGGCCCGACTCTTGCTCTTCTGTCAGCTCAGTCACCCGGCCGAGGATCACAAAGTCGCTCTTGCAGAAGCTGGCCACCATCTTGCCTCGGGGTTTGCACACCTTGCAGTTGTGGTTCTTCGGAAAGGGGCACATCTCTTCGCAGGCCTCTTTAGATTGAAAGTTGTTCTCGTTGCCGCCGCAGCCTCCATACACAAATGACTGGCACTTTTTGACAGCGCTGCTATAAGCCCAGCGGGGCTCATAGGCTTTGCAGGGCCCCTGGAGGCTTGGAAGACTACAGGGAGCTGCCAGCTCTCCTCCACATGACAGCATGCAGGCTTCGTAGGTGTCAAAGTGGTTTAAGTTTTTATTGCACTGACTGTAGGTAAAAGTGAAGCAGTTGTTCCTCTTTGGCTCATAGTACCAGCTCATGCTCTCTTCCCCGCAGTCATCTGTGTCTGGACTCTTCAGGCACTCAGCAGCCGGAAACGGCAGGTTGGTGCTGTTCCCCTCTGCATTTTTACCTTTCGTTTCTTTCTTGATCACCACTAAGGGATAGTGTGACGACACACTTCCGCCAACATTTCTGGCCGTGCACGTATAGATTCCAGCATCCTGAAGCTGTGCGTTGTATATAACCAGCTGGCCGATGTTAGTGACCACGACGTTCCCTCGGACATGATTGGGTCTCATTATGATGTTCTCTTTGCCTTTCAGTTGTTTCTCCCAGGTGATTTCCGGATGTGGCTTCCCAGACACTTCACACAGGAAGGTAGCTGTCTCACCTTCAAAAACAGCCTGCTGGCTGGGTCCGTTGTGTATGGCGGGGAGCTGGATGTCAGTGGGGAGGGTGGTCTGGAGGGCAGTTGTGGGATGTAAGGTGGTCTCCACAGGGAGTGGGCTGGTGTTTGGCCAGGTCAGGTGGTACCTGTAAGTAATAAATCAGAGCCAGTTGATGTCACAGGTTCTTCCTATTTGGACGTTTTGCACAAAAAATACATTAATATTTGTGTAGTGAAGCCAGAAGCAAGACAACTTTACCTCATTACCAAAAACAAACAGCAGAGATCTAAAATACTTAACATGTTACCTGCAGGTGACCTCAGAGATAGAGATACCCTTGGAACAGGCCTCTGCATCCATGTAGCACTTGTTATAATATGTCATGCCGTCAGACGCACACGTGAAGTGGGGCTCTCTCTCGCAGCGGTCTCGGCACTTACAAACTGGCTGGCCATCCCAGATGTCACACTCAGACCCTTGCTGAGAGCACATGAACTTGTCGCAGGTGGCACCCTTTGGCATTCCAATGGGGCCCTTGTTGCCCTTGATGTCTATATAGCGTGCTGCCACGCAGCTCTTGTTACCACACACATTAGGGCAGCACTTCTCAAAAGTCTCACAGTCCTAAAGTTTGGGAGAGAAAATAACACTTTTCTACCACACAGCAGCAGTGAATTGCAGTGAATTGAAACACGTGAACTGGACAAAACAGAGAAGACAGTTCAAGGCTTTTTTTTTTTTTTTTAGGCAACATATTACCTGCAAATTTTCACTGCGATGAACTTTGATCATGAGGATTCTTTAAATGTTTTCTGTTTGCAACAGTTTGGCCAACCTCTGACAACTTGAATAAAAACTTGAAAAGGAGTCAATTTTATTATAAACGCACGCCTGATAAATGACCCCACCACGGAGATTATTTTGGTTGTGTTCAGTTTCTATTACAGTGCAAAAAGGGAGAAAAAAGGAGTTCCTTCTTAAACTGGATGTCCTGATCTACTAAAAGAACATAAGTTATCCCCACTTTTGTGATTAGATGCGTTCAGCCCAGATTCCTAATTCCTCTTTTTTGTTCCGCCGCGACAGTTTTAACATCAGCATTCAGTAGCAATCCGCACAGCTGCTCACTGTGCGCTCTTTAATCAAAGACGTTTCCCCTGTTTGTGAAACACGCAAACATTTTACAAGCAGTACGAGAACTCACCTGGTCAGATTCGCACTCGCGCATGCAGGTGCTCATAGCATCCACCCACAGGTTAGGGTTCAGATCATTAGGGCAAAGACCCGCGTGAGAATACACCACTTTTGCCACGGACATGGGCATTGCTCTCACGCGGCAGCTGTCTATGTAAAGGAGTAGAGTATAACAATGTCCAAGAAGAAACCAAATCCATCGGTGAAACAGCATCCACCACATATCCGGCGCGTAATGGAAGCACTAAAATGCCGAAAATACAACCGATTTCCCCCGAGTTTAAAGATTTTCAGAGGTCGTTAAACTATCGCCGGTCAAAAAGAAAGAAAAAAGAAAACAGATGGAAACAGATGGCGAATAAAATTGAGTGGGGGAAAAGGCGTTTGCGGGACTGGTCCCGATCTTGAGAGCTGTCCAGGTTTTTTTGCTACGTTAACAGTCGCGAGAGATGAGGGCTGCGGTGGTACGAACCCCCTTAAGGTCTAGCTACATGAATTACAGTGACCTGTCTGCTCGGACAGCAAAACCCAGCTGGGTTACAGTTATGAACAACTTAATTAAAAAAAAAAAGAAAAAAAGAAGAAGTTCGCCAACAGTTTGCAGGCGTTGTTTCACAGAAGAGTGGAGAGACACCTGTGCGTAAAGCGCTGCCTGCCTTAACCCTTAATTTACAATGTCGGTGAAAAGTAGCGATGATCCCGAAATTATATCAGAGTTTATCATAACCGTGAAAATGAGTGTAAGAGAGATGCAGTCTATTAATAAAAGATGACATCACACGGTGGCACAGCTCATTCATTCTGTTGTCAGTGTTAAGATTAACATTTTAATGACTATATGTAAAATGGTTATTTTGTAATAGGCCTAATCCAGTAGCAGAGCTTTGTGCGGGTTTCTGTTCAGAAGTGTCTTATAGAGATTTTGTAACACATTATTACGCCGTTTCTGTGCTTTGCGATAATATGCCGTGATTTCTGTAAAAATCTGACCGGCTCATCTGAAGAAAATATTGTTCTCCAGAAGATAGCGCCAAACTCAGTGCAGTTCCGCCGGCTCTCTGCGTTTTGCACATCCTGTTCTGGTGTGACATGTACGGAAAGAGCATCAAAGAGTGCCTGCTTCATGGGAGCAATTTTATAATTCATAATCATACGTTTAAATGCAGGTGTGGCTGCATTATGTCGGCTATTACATGTGTTTTCACACTAATTTGAACCTTTTTATTTTGGATACTCCAAGACCAACAGAATTCACACTTTTCAGATGATAATGATTTAGGCGCAGGTCAGGATCTGTGTTCAGGTTTTTAATGTAAAGACAATTTTAATTTCTGCCTTAGCTTTATAACATTACTAGTTTATTAAGTCCTAAATTATTCTCAAACTGCTAAATAAACTAACCACTGCAAATCTTTGGAAATGACCCTCCTTTGATGGCTGTTACTGGTGAGTTAGTCAGTTATAATCAAAAAGTACACAAGTATCTGCTGTCAGATGTAGTCCATGTTTGGGTAAGAATGTTTCTCTGAAATTGGTGCTTAATTTTCTTAGCTGAAAGCGTTACAGTGTCTGGTATCACTAAAAGGAAAAACCTCAGGCAGGGCATGCTGCAGTAAAGGAGAGACTGCAGGGTCATTTGGCAGCTATCACAATATTGACATGCAGGACATTACAAATAGTACAGCTTGAAATCATGCTGTGAGGAACTGTATCATTTCCCGCAAAAGGCAATTCCAGGAAGTGGTGCAGAAGAGAAGGCCTCAAAACAAAACAAATAGGTTGGAGGTCTGCTTGGTGTGAACATAACCACGAGTGGTTTGCTGTAGCTTCGATCAAACTGGGTTCAGCGCTTTAAGTCTTTGCTTGTGTTAAATAGCTGGTCTAGCTTTAAAGGAATAACTTTTTTTTTTTTACACTTTGATCGCTTCTGTTTGTGCGTCTCTATATGTGTAAGGGGGGGGGGGGGCTACGAGCATGGTTATGTAGACTGTGCTTCCTAAGCCGAGTCCCTGCTGAGCCTGAAGAGGCCCAGTGTTCTATAAGCCAAACCCTGTAGTCCCTCTGCTGTCTGTGAGCCCTCTCTGAGGGGAGGGCACGTACATAAACACAGGGACATAAGTACACATATAGAAAATGTGCTAAACACTGATAATAAGGATTTGCTTATGGAAGCATGCACGCACGCACACACGCACGGACACACACATACATGCACACTAACATATTCAAGTTGCTTCCATTGTCTGCTCGACCCCCCCCCCTTTCCCGTCCCACCAACAGACCCTCCACCCCTAACCTTCAACCCTCAAGACCCTGCATTCCCAGCATAGTCGACACTGGTTCTTACAGGGTATGTCACATATTGAATAAAGCTACAAGCTGGACCCCATGCAGACCACCGGTCTATCTGCCTTTAGCACATGTATTGTCTGAAAACAGACCTTGACTTTGACCGTCTCCATGCACCCTCTCTGTGTGTCAGTGCAGGCCAAACACACTAACAATTTGCTGATTTGCAATAATACCACTAAAATTTATTAATCCAACACTTTCAACTTATTAAAGGCTTTTTTTTTAAGGTACCTCCTGAGAAGTGATAGAAAAGATGTTACCAATTCCATAAGCTTCACACTATCAGGAGGTTCAAGAATCTCAGGAACACGAATCAGGAGGCTGAAATTCAACTGGGAGCTGAACTACGAAGTGCTGTTAATGTGATGAGGAAACAATATTAAAACTGACTCGTAACCAGTGACAAGTGGCTAAAACAGGGTTGGTATGTTTCTGTCTTTGTTCTGGGTGAGGGCCTAGGTTTTATTTTGGCTCATGTTACTTCTTTCCAATAAACTGCCTGGCATAAACTATATTGACAATCTCTTCCACAGCCACAGTTGTATAAAAACCAAGCACCTAGGCATGCAGACTACTACAAACACTTGTGAAAGAATGGGTCGCTCTCAGGAGCTCAATGAATTCCAGCATGGTACCATGATAGGCTGCCACCTGTGCAACATGTCCAGTCGTGAAATTTCCTCCCTACTAAATATTCCACAGTCAACTGGTATTATAACGAAGTGGAAGTGATTTGGAACGATAGCAACTCAGCCACAAGGTGGTAGGCCACACAGAACTACAGAGTGGGGTCAGTGGATGCTGAGGCGCATAGTGTGCAGAGGTCACCAACTTTCTGCAGAGTCAATCACGACAGACCTCCAAACTTCATGTGGCCTTCAGATTAGCTCAAGAACAGTGTGTAGAGAGCTTCATGGAATGGGCTTCCATGGCCGAGCAGCTGCATCCGAGCTTTACATCACCAAGCCCATTACAAAGCGTCAGATGCAGTGGTGTAAAGCACGCCAACAATGGACACCAGAGCAGTGGAGACGTGTTCTCTGGAGTGACAAATCACACTTCTCCATCTGGCAATCCAATGGATGAGTCTGGGTTTGGCAGTTGCCAGGAGAACAGTATTTTTATTTTTTGACTGCATTGTTCCGAGCGTAAAGTTTGGTAGAGGGAGGATTATGGTGTGGAGTTGTGTTCCCAGAGTTGGGCTCAGCTGCTTAGTTCCAGTGAAAGGAACTCTCAATGCTTGACTGGCCTGCACAGAGTCCTGACCTCAACCCGATAGAACACCTTTGGGATGAATTAGAGCGGACTGCGAGCCAGGCCTTCTCCTCCAGCATCCGTGTCTGACCTCACAAATGTGTTTCCAGAAGAATGGTCAAAAATTCCCATAAGCACCCCTAAACCTTGTGAAAAGCCTTCCCTGAAGAGTTGAAGCTGTTACAGCTGCAAAGGGTGGGCCGACATTAAACCCTATGGATTAAGAGTGGGATGTCACTCAAGTTCATATGCGTGTGAAGGCAGACGAGTGAATATTTTTGGCAATATAGTGTATTATAGTTTTAGAGGTGATGGTAGCCAGATTTCTTTCACCCACAGACCAACCCAGGCTTCCTGTTTCACCTTGTTTTGAGCCTGCAGGCAAAACTATCTGAAAACATGAAGTAGTACAGCACGCTGCAGGAATACGTTTTCACACTGTTGTTAGATGACTTGACATTTAACTTTTATTTCACATATTTTGGACAAGCCTAGCTCCCCTACGTAAATTCAAATTTACGTAGGGGAGCTACATAAATTCATTTATACATGTAAACTATTGTGCATTTTTCATCACAGATGAACTGTTTGTGGTTGTGCAGTGGCGTGTGTGAGTGCATTTGTAGTAAATTAGTCGCTCTGCATATCTGCTTTGTGCATTATCCCCTTTAGCAAAGGACACAAATTGCCCCGAGGATGTTAGTCCAAGCACATCAGCTGAGGTGTGTACCTGCAGGAAACGTCACCTGTTGTCTCAGTTTGTAAAATGCTCTTCGGGGTTCTTCACCACATTGATCCACAGATGCTTTTGCCCATGACTGAGGTCTGGGGCTGGTTCAAAACATTGAAGGCGTTATGACTGTTCATACTAAGCTTATTATGAGTGCCTCATTCCATAACAAAGGAGAGAGACGCGTCCAGCCACAGCAGGACCCTAAGCCGATTCTCCAGTCTAGACACAAAGCACGTCAGTGAGGGACGTGTAGGAATACACAGAGATATAAGCGTCCAAGGAAATATATGCAGCATATCTCACAAAAGAGACATTTCTTTGCCTTTCATTTTACAAACACACACACACACAAGGTTAACTTTCGGAACACAATTCTGTGTACATTATGCAATATTTGTGCTCTCCAGATTCGCTGTCTCTGAACATCTGGTCACCACATGAACGCCGCTGTATTCATGTCACTGAAAAGGTTAAGCATTTCACACATACAAGTTAGGTGGTGTTTATGTTCTTTAAAACCAAAAAGGAACATAACAAAATGTGTTGCCAGCTAAGTCCATACCAGAATGATGCACAACACTGGCTTGTTGTGAAAATGTCAAGTGATCGAATTTAACCACAGCTCAGGTGCAGCAACACTGAATTCTGAAATATGGGAAAAAAAAATTCAGAAATCTTTGTTTTTCTTATAAAAGTAATAAGAGGTTCCATCTTTAATGAAAAGTTTGAATGAACCAATCACTTTGTGACTATTGCGATGATTTTCTCACACATCTTGAAATACATGATTGAGTCCACCCACCGGCCTCTTCATATACCTGTAACTACTCATTAATGCAAATATCTGATCAGCCAATCACAAGGCAGCATTTCAATGCATCCAGGTACGTAGACACGGTAAAGACAACCAGCTTAACTTCAAGCCGAGCATCAGAATGGCGATTTTCCCACACAACCATCTCCAGGGTTTACAGAGAATGGTCTGGAACAAGAGAAAATATCCGGCGAGCGGCAGATCTCTGGGTGAAAATGTCTCGAGGATGCTAGAGGAGAATAGCCAGAGTGCTTCCAGCTGATAGGAAGGCAACAGTAACTCAAATAACACCCATTACAACCAAAGTCTGCAGAAGAGCATTTCTGAATACACAACACACTGAACCTTGCAGCAGATGGGCTACAGCAGCAGAAGACCACACCAGGTGTCAGTCCTGTCAGTTAAAATCAGGAAACTGAGAATACAGTTCACACAGACTCACCGAAATTGGACCATAGAAGACTGGGAAAAAATTGCCTGTCTGATAAGTCTCAATTTGTGCTAAAACATAAGACATTCTGCTAAGTAAATATGAAAGCATGCATCCATTTTGCCTTCTATTAAAAGTTCAGGTTGTTGTAGAGTAATGGTGCAGTGCATATTTTCTTGGCACACTTTGGGCCCCTTAGTACCAGTTGAGCATTGTTTAAATGCCACAGCCTACCTGAGGACCATTGCTCTCCATTTATGGCCCCTCTTCTTCTGATGGTTTCTTCCAGCAGGATAACGCACCGTGTCAGAAAGCTCAGATCGTTCATCTCAAACTGGTTTCTTGAGCACGTTCCTAGTTACCAGATCTCAATCCAACAGAGCACCTTTGGGATGTGGTGGAACGGGAGATTCTCATCATGGAGCTGACAAATCTGCAGCAACTGTGTGATGCTATCATGCCAACATGGACCAAAATCTCAGGAATGTTTCCAGCACCTTGTTGAATCTGAAGACCGTTCTGAAGGCAAAAGGAGCTCCAACCTGGTACCAGCAGGATGTAACTAATGAAGTGGCCAACATTTCAAATTTCACTGTTTCATCATAAGCAACTCTGACTGCTTACAAACAGACCGGCTATGAGTAATGTGATGACACTATAAGAATCATTCACCCAAAATGTACCCAGGTATTGCAGTTTCCTGTGTGATTATTCCACTAACATTTGTGCTGTGCATGTACAACTGACAGCTTATAAATGTCAGAGCAAAAAAATATGATTCTGATGTTTATTAGAATCAATGTTCAGGCTGTAATCCAAACATAAGGTTCTCGAATTTCCTGCTTACTCTGCTACACTTCTAAATTTCAATGATGAAATCATTAATGTAGCAACAGCTGAGAAAAATTACCTCCAGTCAAAGTTCACATCCATAATCATCCTGTGTGAGATCAGTATAAGAATGAAGTGGTTTGTACTCTCCTCAGACACACAGGACGAAAGCAGACAACCTAACACGGACTCGTTTCAGCATAAAGACATAAAGGCCCATAATATAAACAAGCTTAGACTAATGCTTTGAGTGAACCAAAGAAATTTAGAAAAACCTTTCAGTCTTTCCCCCAAGAGAAGCATAGCAGTCCTCCTTTGCTCATGTGTGCCCTCTTGTGGCGGAAACATTTAATTTCCATTATTTAAACCCGCAACAGAAGCCACAAAACACATGAAAATGGTTCAGTGCAGATATTCAAAGAATTAGTCAGATGGATATGCCATGCTTTATCAAAGAACGTACAGATCATAAGAACAAAAAAAAAAATTTTTTAACAGTGCCCAAGATTAATTCTACAAGTACAAGGATGTACTGTATATAAAAATATCAGACTCTGAATGCATAGGTTAAGTCAAACTGTATTCTGCTTTTTCTAGAACAATAAGCAACCCAACAAATACAATGTTAGCCATCTGCTTTCCACAGAATCAAAGGATCAAACTGCAAACATACTGTTCCCTATCACCGGGACACAAACTGTCCCACGTTCTCAACCGAGCTCCTGCCTGACACGTGCGGCATAACTTCTCTTGATAAAGCATTTTAACATAGTTTGGAACATAAACTTAGCACTCTGGCTACTTCCTTTCTTCTTCAAGAAAACACTTTCTTCTCCTCACACATTGCACTTATCTTCAGCATGGTCAGTGCTCCCCATCGGACTGTTGAACTCCTGTACGATATTAGACTTTTTTTTTTTGACACAAACACAACAGGCCTAGCTGGTTTAAAACATACATACATACAAATTAATAAAAAATATAAAACATATAAATACAGTAAGAGCTTCAGGTAATACATTTGAACAGTAAACAGTTACCACTGGGTAAGAAACTCTGATTGTAGGACGAGTGAGTCTGCCTACAGCACTGCTTAAATTAAACGAGCCCCAGCATCAAGAATTAAAGGATTATGTGTCAATGAAAGCAGCATAAACATTGCCATCTAACACAACGTGGCTGTGCCTCTTCATCAGTTAAACAATTAACTGTCTTATTAGTGTTAATAGTCATCTTACATTACTTTATTTTTTTTAAATAAAGATGATTTACTAGCACGATACTGGCCTTGCTGACTGAACTGAAGCCATAGACTTGTATTTCTTCTAGTCTTTGATTTAAAAAAAAAAAAGAAAAAAGAAAATCTAGTCACCATATATAAGTTTAGGGTTGACCTGGAGTGCTATTTATAATAATATTGGAGAAACAAGGAAGCACTGAATCATAAAATTGACACCATTAGGTCCTTAGCAATCTCCTATTTCGTTCCTCTCCATTTGCTTTTTCTGCGGTTTGTATCTTTGCTGGCTAAGATTAGTTTTTGGTTTCAATCCTAACACGGTTAAACACACGGACAACAACTGAAAACATTCCAACTCACGAGAAACTAATCGGAGAATCATCCACAACTTTTGCTGGGACTCGAGCCTCGTTACCCTAAACTGCTATTCATGGGCTTCCTTAATAAGTAAGAATCAACATAAATTGAAAACATTAAATATGAACCCTTCACAGTTGTCGCTGCAGTTTTACCTCCAAAGTTTAAGCCTTGCATGAATACACAGCTGTTCCAAACATAACTAATTCTTCCTTTACCCCAGTGTGCGACTCAATGGTTTCACTATGCAGGGAAATAAGTACTCCTACTCAAATGTGTCCATCCTCGTGGGAAATAGATTAAAGCATTTTCTCTGCGGCGGCCCAATAGAAGTAAAATTAATCCAAAGATACTTAAAATCTCACCTGCTGTGAGATTAAATCCACCTTGAGAATTAGGCTAAGAACAGATACACTGCAGGTTAAAAAAAAAAAAAATAACAAGGTTTTTGCCTACAGCATATATGAAAGTGTGTACACGAGCCAGAATGTGTGATATCACTCTACAGGTCACATCAACCGTGCTGTAACATGTCCTGTTCTGTTGACTGATGATTATCTTATCAGTAAGAGTTATGTAAATCCTTCCTGTCGTCCTCTGCTCGCTGTCTTCTCAGACCACAGTTCAAACCAGTATAGAAATGTGTCCATATAAGGCTATTGCAGAATCCCATTCAAGTCCAGCCCATAAGGAAGACAAGCCAATGCCCTCCTCTGTTGTCCTACTGGAGCCTTGGCACAAAGTGCAGTGGAAGGAGAGAAGAAGAAAAAAAAAACACAAAAGGAGAGAGGTGCCCAAATACTTCTGCACGTCATTAAGGGCGCCATGCATCAGTAATCGCTTAGAACTGGTTTGGGTACACAAAAGCAGCAGGAGGGTCAGAGGAGGACAGGAGGCAGACCGTAAGCTACAGTTTGAAGGAAGAAAAAAAAAAAAGAATTCCCAGTTAGGAAATTGGCAAAAAACACCAAAGCCGAACAAAACAGAGACCTGGGCAGGCAACTAGTTATGGTTGCTTGAGAGTAGCTACAGAAGCCCATTGTAAGCAGAGAGACTTCCAGCTTGGTGGGAGCTCTAGTAGGTGAGGCGGGAGGCCTTCATGTTGTAGCAGGGTCTGTCTGTTAGGCCCCCAGCCCCAGAAAAGAGAGACAAGCCTTCTGCTTTCTCCAGCACAACCTCCAGCTCCTGAAAGTCCTGCAGCCGAGCCACATCCTTGTCCTGGACAGGAGAGGGAAAATCACATTTAAAATCGTCAAACCCTGCAGAGTTACATGTTCAATTTCAGATTATGAGACAATTATAAATGCAATTTAAGACCTTCTTTCATGGACATGTGTGAAGTACAGAAGATACGACAAAAAAATTGGAATCACAGAATTATTTCCCAATTAAATGAATATATTCACATTAAACTAAACAGAAATACAAAGACCTGTATTCATGCAAAGAGTTCCGTTTGGTTGGACTACAATACAGAATGATGGGAGCCACTTTCACACACTTTGTTTTGTGCCATTTCCTGAACTTTCACTGAATAAAAAGATAAAATAAAATGAACCACTTGTTGCAACCCTCCATGAAAAAGCTTCTATCTTTTCACAAGTATTCGACCATGAAATCATTATTTGGGCACAAAAGGACATACAGCACAGTGTGCTGATGAGGTGACTCACAAACTACTGATAAAGAGATTTAGAGAGTGTCACATGCGTGAGTCAGACAGAGGAAAGCAGAGACGGACTGAAAAGCTGAATTGTTTGAGTATATTTAGAGCCTAACAGGACAGGTGGCATTTCTGCACCAGGCAGATAATAAGGCTGCATTATGTATGACACGTAGGCCTAAGAGATGCATTTTGCTAAGGTGTGTGTTTAGCATGAAATTATACTCTAGCTGATGATATTGCACAAGACTTGCAGCACAGGATCTGCCAACCTATAATATTCAAAACAACCTTTTTGTTGCGCCACTGCCTAAATAAGCAGGTTTAAAGTTAGTACAGTGAGGCCAGTTTTTAACCACACACAGACTGTGGACTACACAGACATAAAGACAGCAGCTTAAATATATTTATCAATTTATTTATTTATTTATCGATCATTTCTAAGCTAATTTATGGTGAAATTATTCAGAGTGAACATTGGCGATAACATATCCTCAGGAAGTGTAATTAAAACTACTTTGTCTTTATCCTCACCTTTAAAACTTATATTGTGTAAAGATGTTACAAAGATCCTTTTCTGGTTTAACAGATTAAAAAAAAAAAAAAAAAAAAGCCCGTCACCCCTATTTTGTAGAGCTTTACCCAAAGAGCATTTGTGGAAAGTTTCAGAAGATTTCAAATATAAATGACCGAGGAGTTGCTGCTCGGTATCGACAGCAGAGCTAAAAAGATGATAATGGCTGCAGTCAAGCACAAGAGCCTTTAAAATAGCTGAAAGGCTTTTACACGTGGAAGATGCTGCAACAGAGAAAATTATTCCATTGTGTGCACATGACACGGTACAACACCATAATTCTGTACACGGGAAGCGAGCCGCACCTTTCTCAGCATGGTGTTCGGCAGCTTGCGGATCTTCTCCACGTGCTCGGCGCTGATGTCTAACTCACGGCAACAGACTCGCAGAAGGGAACGATAAGTGAGCTCCTGGCGGTCCAGCTCCACCTCAATGAAGTCATTTTCCCGTGCGTTGGGGTTCTGGATACGCACCTTCAGGACCAACTCTAGAGAAAGAACCAGAGCAATATTAAGGGTCTGTTTAATTCTTATTAAAGTACATTTATAAAGAAAGAATGCTTCTTATATTGTGTAAAGATGTTACAAAGATCCTTTTCTGGTTTAACAGATTGACGACTTCAATGTCAGTGCTATTACTGCAAAACAAATATCCATACAGCCATGCTGCATGAAAGCCTGACTGCCAGAACGTTCACAAATAAAGTCTCAAAGAGCCGGGCTCTTTCTTGCCCCTGCTAAGCCTGACACCAGCAGGTGTTTAGCAGTGTGCAGTAATTTAATGGGGCTCCACTAGCTGCTAAGCAACCTCCAAGTAATGAAGATAGTCACTACTCTCAGCTAAGAAATCCTTACAGCACACAGCTCATTGTAGAAATTATTCATGGTGTTGGGTTTACATTTCTGTTTGTGAGATCAAAGGATATATAAAAAAGTAAACACAACATCATGTTAATCAGAGAAATGTGCCGATACTTGTGGTACTGTACCACAAATCTTCCAAGTGAGCCAGAGGAGTTGTTTCTTCCCACATAATGCTTTTTGTTTTTGTTAATTGTAATAATGCATAATTCACAGTAAACCCACCTTGTACATTGACAGGGAAGGTGCTGGTGAAAAAGAAAGGCTGGAAGGCTGGCATTGAACCACCAGCCTGGCCATAACTCAGCTGCTGCGGGATAGACTGCTGTCTGCTCACAGTCGGGTTTGTGCTAGCCACCGGGGCTTGGACCTGGCTCCCGCTGTTGCTAGCCAAGCTGGGACTGGGTGAGGCCAAGGGAGGGGAACACATGGTGCCGTTGTGTGCCACTGTGTGCGGGAAGTCGGCATGGTTGACAAGGTGAGGCTCGACTGATAGGTCCATGGGCACTGTGCAGTTAACAACAGTGTGACTGTGGGAAGGAGCCGTGCTGGGTGAAATGCCGTTCTGCTCGTTCACGGGAATGAACTCCCCAGTCTGGGCTTGGCTGTGGTTGATGGTGGGATTTGAGGGAGGAGGAGCGGAGGCTTCAAAGACGAGGCTCTGTGATTTCCGAGGCTCGTGCATTGGTGAAACGGACGCTGAATCACTCTGTGTGTCTTCAGAGTGCTCTCCAGAACCGTTTTGCGTAAGGTGAATGACCTCTGACTTCTTGTCCATCTTGGAATACATAAAGGGCGGGTTAGACAGGTAGTTGGGGACGATTGGCAACTCAGGCTCCTTCACTTCAGGCACTTCCTCCACCTCAACTGTTGCAACAATGATCACAAAAGAGAGGGGATTACTTCCTTAAAACAAGCTCGAAAAACAACAAATACTGCTGCAGATGCATCTACACAAACTCTCAGTGCTATAACTGATTATGCATGTATGTTGAGCACTCAAAGTGCTTTCTACTGCAAGCCTAATGCCAATATCACACACACGCATTCATACAGTGCTTTCACACAAGCCAATTGATGCAGCAACTTGGGGTTCACTATGCAGACTGGAAGAGCCAGGGATGAATCCACCAACCTTCCAAATGGCAGGCGACCCACTCCACTGCCAATACCACAGCCGCCCCAAACATACCAATGTGATACAGAGTGAAAAATGTCGTATTTACCTCCTAACAGTCTTTTGATCTCCGGTTTGGATGTCAGTTGTGACGCTAACTCATCCTTAGCCGTGAGGATGTCTTTGTCTGCTCCACAACTGAGTAAGTAGGACACTATGTGCTTATGATTCCTCTTGCATGCCCAGTGTAGGCATGTCCTGCAGGGATTATTGGAGAAGCAAAACAGTTTAATGGTGTAAAGAAAAAGGAAAATGTTGATAAAATTACTCAAGTGGCTTAAATGACGCTCATCAAGCTGACCACAGTGCACTAGTTGGAGTCACACACGCTCTAAATAATCTCTGTACTTGTGTGCCACTGGCATACAAAACGAGAAAAAATGACTTTAAACCAAGATGCACACGACATAGCCTTACTTATCTATTTATGGGTACAAAGTGTAAATCATGTTGCCAGCTTGCGTGAAAATACTGCCTAATAATCAAAGATTAGTTTGCGTTTCTGAGGTCAGTAATTAGACTATGGCATGGAGAACAGGCTTGTGGTCAAAGCAGGCACATTTTATTTTACTTTCCTCAAGTCCCTGCTCCTTTGCTGTTTGTGCAAGACGGCTAAAAGTGGCAGCGCTGGCTGATTAACAAGCCCTGCTTGGCGTAATAGGATAATGCTGAGCATTTTTTTAATCCCAGCAGCTCTGCTCTACAATGACTGCACTCAACTTCTGAAGCAAATTGACGCTAGTTGGCTGTAGTCGCGACCAAACAAATGCTGCAATAATTCGCTCAACAAACAAACACACAAATAAACAAAAACACTCACCATCCATTGATTTCGTTCTGTGAATTGACATTAACCCCACTCTCCACTAACGCCCGCACTTCATCGATATCCCCGATGGCAGACGCCTCTCTCAGCTGCTCCTGTAGTTCTTTATCCAGCGAATTTGTGGACATTTTGGTACACACAGCTAGCGACGTGAGATCATAGGATATGCAGAGGCCACGCGAATTGTGTTGCCAATACTAATTAGCTAAATACACTGACGGGCACGCTTTAACAGCTAACATTAGCTACCAGGCTAACCTTACCTACTGGCTAGCTTGACGAGATGCTAGCTTATGGCAGCAAACCGCTTTGGGTATTTCAACTACGTGTTGACCGTCTTTGGCGTTCACACAGCAAGTTGTGTCCTCGCCGTTTATTTCTGCTGTTAGTTCGCGATAAAGTACCGCCACATTCACCCGCTATACACTCATTCAGTCAAGCAGTAGTGCCAGAGCTCCGTCAGTGCACTGCCAAAAACACCGCCGCCTCATCGAAGAGGTGGGGGGGCATCTTTAGATGTGACAACACTGAGCACAAATGTTAGTTCCCCTCTGAATAATCACGTAGTTTATGAGATTCCCCTTTAACCTCACGTAAATTGTGTGATATTACGGTCGGCTGTCATAAAGAATTAAATAATTTTGATAAACAAAAGTTGACAGTACTTTAACTGTTTTTGGCTCACACGTGTTGTTGCGCCGCTGGAACAAACCTCCCTAGACAACTTTACACTGATAACCCACTCAAAAAAATAACTAAGAAAACTGTTGATTATTTATCCACAATACACGCCTGTTACTGTTGTATTTATATTCATTCTAATAAAGTTATACAATTGCTGATATAACTTTCAGTACGTTTTTCTTTCCTGCGTTTCCTCGATTGGCCACTAGAGGGCAGCAAAGATCCATGATCCGACACGAGCGCACTTTGGCGTAAGAGCACACCAGGGAAACCATACTGCTGCAGGGCAGCAGTTTTAAAGAATCACAATTTGAGGCTTTATGCGCGGTGAGGGGAAACTGAAAGAAAAGAGGAAAGAAGACAGGATGCCTGAAGAATGGAGAAGAAGTGCACTGATGCCAATTTTCAAGAACAAGTGTGCAGAACTGTAGTAACTACAGAGGGATAACGTTGATGAAACATACCATGAAGATATGGGGAAGCTTTTAAAGGTTGGTTGAGGACAGAGGTTACAATTAACGAGCAGCAGTATGTCTTCATCCTGAGACAGAGCACTATAGATGTGATGTTTGTTGTGAGAGTACTGATGGAGAAGAGAAGATCAGAAGGAGCTTCGCTGTGTCTTCGTGGATCTAGAGAAAGCATATGATAGGGTGCCAAGAGAGGAACTGTGGTACTGCATGAGGAAATCAGTAGTGGCAAAGAAGTATGTGAGGGTGGCACAGGACATTTATGAGGACAGTGAGACAGTGGTGAGGTGTGCAGTAGGAGGGACAGATGGGTCTTGTTTGCAGGCGTGATAGACAGACTGACAGATGAGGTCAGGCAGGAGTCTCTGTGGACTATGATGTTCGCAGACAACACTGATCTGTAGTGAGAGTTTTCTCATGGCAATCTCCACTGAAACACATTGAGGACATTAACATGAAATTGATGTGGACTTGCAGTAATAAATATTTGGTCAGTGCTGAAGTTACTAAAGTATACATTTATCCATCAAACTGTACCAGGCAGGCAGCACCACAAAGTACTCTGGCAGTACTCAAATCTGACAAAGTCTGTACGCCCGAGACAGTTTTTGATGATGCCATATTACTGCAACTGTGAAAGATGCAGTCAAAAGCTTGACAGGTGTGTTTGTTGAGATCAGAATGAAACTGAGTTTGAAGGGGGTTTAGTCTGACCAATAGGCACCAACATTAAAAAAAAAAAAAAAGATCCTATACCAGTGCTAAAAACATGAGTTCATCTCTGAATATTTTTGAGTGATCTCCTCTGATGAACCCCTTCACACACCACCACAATCTGGCTCTTACAGGTAGCATTTGAAGAAGCCTCTGAGGACCTGCAAGGTGTCTGTTTTTCAAATGAGACACTTGATATACTCGTTTTTTGCTCAGCTGCACACCAGGGGTCTCCTGCCCTTTCTATTCCGGTTAGACCCGGTTTACAAAGTGGAGGGAGTGCGCAGGACTGGATGAAATCATCACCTTTTTTTGGCAATTATAACCTTCATTACATAAAGTAGGAATATCCTGATGAATTTCAGAAGGAAAAAGGTGGTTGGGTGTGTGTGTGTGTGTGACTATTTTGAGACTATATCTCATAGATGGTTGATACTCCAGACACTCAAGCAGCCAAATTAATTACGTCTTTATTAAAAACATTGTATAATTTCATTTTCACTGTGCACAGGGGTGATGGTTTCTGAAAACCCATGTAGCTATTCCATTAATTATATATGAGTAATAAGCCCATTAATGATTAATCAGCGACAAAATGCCTGATCAATATCAAGATGTATTATATATAAACTAATGTGCTTCTCATAAAACAAGAACACTGCAAAATTAGCCTTACACTGTCAGTGTGCTCCTTGTCTTTTTGTGAAGATGTGGAAGAAAAAGACAAGACAAACACAAACACGCTACGTCGCTTCCGCTGAAAACTTTCAAAATAAAATAAACCATAACCATATGCAGTTCAGCGAGGTCTGTTTCTGATTAAAATAAAAATAGCAGGTGTATGACCCCCCCCCCTTTTTTTTTGGCTCAATAGTGAAAGTTGACAGCATTATGTTGAGTTTTGAGTCCTGGTTAATATGGTCAAACTTGTAGTTCCGGTTCAGAGGCCGCGGGAGCATCGCCTGGGCTGGTTGTAGTCGGACTGCGAGCGAGCGGGCGTTGTTGTAACAAGGTCTGCCATTTTGATTAGAAGTATTTCACGTAGTAGATGGTGTGAGGTGGCCCTTCTGGATATTATTGTAGTGCTTTAAATCAAGGCTACATTCTTGCAGGAAAAATGCTTTCCGCCGCCCAGTTACTTGATGAGTTGATGGGCCGAGATAGAAACTTGGCCCCCGATGAGAAGCGATCTAACGTGCGGTGGGATGACGAGAGCGTAAGTTAGCATTTTAGCTACCTTTAGCCTAGCTAGTTTAAAAACATATTAGCTGCGAGGTGTCCAAAATAATTGTGTGTGTTAGGCGGGGGTTGGCTGATTTAAGCAGTCTGTCACGAAATTAAAAAATTCTTGGTTCACGCACAAAATTGGTGGCGTGAAGCGGGCGTTTTGAGTGTGTGCTGCTTGAGCACGCGTGTTAGCAAGGTTAGCATCACGGTTTGCTCATGCTAAATGGGGTCTCTGAGGTTTAGCAACTTGTTCTCTTTCAGCTGGTTGCTAGCGCTTGTTGGACCAATAGATGGACTGTATTTATGTACATTGTTTACGTTAATATGGGAAAGTGCCTACAACAACGTGATAGGTCTCTCGTGATATGCATGCACCTGTGTGCTTTCCTTCATTGCATTCAATAAACTGACACTGTGATGTCCTATGGAGGTTTTTCTCCGTAAGGCAAGGCAACTTCATGCATATAACACATTTCATACAAAAAATGTGCTTTACTTAAAACATAAACATCACCAAAAGTAAAGGTAAATGAATTTAACACTCAGTGATCTGTAACTATCAGATCAGAAATGCAGTTATATAATTATAGTGTTGCTCTGCTGCAATTTCTGACATAGATCATAACATTTGGGCACAGAAAAAGATCATTTATAAGCATATGGAAGCAGAAATGTTTTTGAGTTTAAAAACATTCACATTTGGAGCTGACTTCAGTTCTATAGGTAACATTTTTAAGTTGCAAGCAGTATAAGACTTAAGCGGCTTCACCATGTTTACTATGAACTCTGGGCTCCACTATCTGTCCATAGGAGTTGTACTTGGTATTTATTTGATTAACATTTATTTAATGTATGAACCTAAACCATTTGATGATTTGTAGACCAGCAGCAGAACTTTGAAGTCTATTCTATAGCTGACTGGGAGCCAGTGTAAAGACTTAAGAACGGGACTAATGTTGCCTGGTCTCTTTGTTCTGGTTAAGACTAAATCAGTGTTCTGAATTCACTGCAGCTCTTCATACTTTTTTGGGGGAGCTCTGTCAGAAGACCATTACAGTAGTGTAGTCTACTGGAGATGAACATGTGGAGTAGTTTCTTCTGGTCTGTTTGGGACATAAATCCCTTCACTATGGAGATGTTCTCAAGCTGATAATAAGCTGTTGTATTTGTTGTGCTCTTACTTACGTGCAACAAAAAATAACAGTTTTGTGTGTTTGCTTACGAATATTTTTACATCTGCTCATTTGCTTCCAGCTAATGCAGGTTACATGCTGTCACTTAACCCAGTGTGACTAATGATGGAGCAATTTAAATAATGCTGTTTGAAATGTTTTCCTTTATTAAGGTCTGTCGATACTACCTGTGTGGCTTCTGCCCTGCTGAGCTGTTCACAAACACCCGCTCTGACTTGGGTAAGTTGGGAACTTTGAAGATGCATTTTAATCCAGTAAGAGCTGTAATATATCCATAAATGCATTAAATCTGGATAAAACCCTTGAGATTTGTCAACAATTTGACAATAATATTTTGATTATTTTGGTTTTCCAGGTCCTTGTGAGAAAATTCATGATGAGAATCTACGAAAAATGTAAGTTCTTATTTTGGTTTGATACTTTTTTTTTTTTTGTCTTTGATATTTACTAATAATAAACCACTTCTATGTCTTTATATCCAGGTATGAGAAAAGCTCTCGCTTCATGAAAGAGGGTTATGAGCGAGACTTCCTGCGCTATCTGCAGTCACTCCTGGCAGAAGTGGAACGACGGATTCGCAGAGGACATGCCCGGCTTGCGCTTTCCCAGGCTCAGCAGAATGCGGGGGTTTGTGCTTTGATTTGTCGACATTATTCTCAAACTCCTCTGTTCATTGTTCTGTCATCTTAGACTATAGTGCAAGTCATGAATCTAAAAATGATATTACCTGCATGTTTCTGCCTGGGATGCAATGAATTTAGTGTGCATATTCATTCTGCAGGGTCCCGGTCCATCAGGAAAGAATGAGGAGAAGGTCCAGGTTCTAACAGAGAAGATTGAAGACCTGGTTGTGCAGGTTTGCAAGAAATTTGTAAATCAGTAGTGTTTCAGAAAAACTGGAAGATTTGACAGTGTTATATTTTATGCATGCAGCTAATACGTGAGGGTCTCCTAAGAGTTCTTCTTCCAGCTGCTCCCTTTAGGGGTCGCCACAGTGGATCGCCTGCTTTCCTCTCAACCTATCTCTACCATCCTCCTCTGTCACACTAACCCTCTGCATGTCCTCCTTCACTACATCCAGGAATCCTCTCTGTGGTCTTCCTCTTTTCTTCCTTCCTGGTAGCTCCTTATTCAGCATCCTTTGTCCAATATATCCACTATCCCTCCTCTGCACATGTAAAAACCATCTCAGCCTTGGCTTTCTAACTTTGTCTCCAAACTGCTCAACCTGCGCCGTCCCTCTTGCGTACTAATTTCTAATACTGTTGTTCGTGGTTGCTCCTAAAGAAGATTTCAACATATTCAACTTTGCCACTCTGTCTAAATCATACATCATAGCAGGTCTCTTGTAAAACTTCCCTTTCACTCGTGGTGCTATCCTTCTGTCACAGATTACCCCTGACACTCATTTTCACCCACTCCACCCTGTCCACATTCTCTTCTCCGCCTCTCTTGTGTACTGTCCATTGATGGTTGACCCCAGGTATTTGAATTAATCTAACTTCACCACCTCTACTCCTCACATCTTCTCTCATCCACCTAACTTTGTGATGTCCATGTACCTTCCAACTTGTGACTGAATGGCCAACTGTGTATGTGTTCAGTAAAACACCACATTGGAGTCATTTGTGGAGGGAAATTCCCCATCCTCTGGAAAAATACTTCTTCCTGTTAACACTGTTCCCACTGTATGAAGCATGTCCTGCAAGCTGACTTCAAAGTTGAAAGTAGTATATCAGGAAGCGCTGCACACCTGCTGTATCCACAACGGTTGATGTGCATGAATTCTAGACAGTATAATGCTGAGCCATTGTGAATATCTGTCAGCTCTTTTTCCCCTGAGTGCGTCACAGATCACGCTGTTTAAAGAAAAACTCTTGAAATGACATTCACACCTCACAAATGAAGTTATGACATTGCAACATGCTTTTTGCTTTTTGTCAGATTGAGGAATTGGGCTCGGAGGGCCGAGTGGAGGAGGCCCAGGGAATGATGAAGCTGGTGGAGCAACTGAAGGAGGAGAGGGAGCTGCTCAGCTCCACCCCCTCGGTGAGTCAGCTTACCCCCGGCTAATCAGCCTACAAACACAGCTCAAGATAGTAGGTGCTGCTCATGTAATGCAGTCAGTCAGCCAGCAAACATGCGTTTTAATTCTATTTCAAATACAAATGATTAAATTCAAGCTTAGCTGGCAAACTAAAAGCTACTTTTCACTGTAGCCGGTTTTCTTACAAGTGTCCTTAAGGTAAAATTGGTTAGAACTGGGCAGCAGCTATGATGCAAGTCAGAAATGTGTTTCCCATTGTTTAACTTGAAATCGAATCACGCATATGTGTTCCTTCAATCCAGACGATCGAGAGCTTTGCAGCCCAGGAGAAACAGATGGAAGTGTGTGAGGTGTGTGGGGCCTTCCTCATTGTGGGTGATGCACAGTCCCGTGTGGATGACCACTTAATGGGCAAGCAACACATGGGCTATGCCAAGATCAAATCCACTGTAGAGGAGCTCAAGGTAACAGGACTATATGTCATTCTGTCTAGAACTTTTTAAGAACTTGAACTGATTCAACTAGACCAAGTTTGATATTGGCTCTTGTTTAAAATTGACTGTTACTGTCAGAAATTATATGGTCTGTAATGCTTTTTTCCCCCTTCTTCTCAGGAAAAACTGCGCCGTCGCTCTGAAGACCCTCAGGGTGAAAACCCAGCCCTTAGAAGAGAAAAAGAAGACAGGGAGCGGGAGAGGGAGGAAAGGGAGAAAAAGCGCAAAGAGGGTGAAGAGAAGGAGAAGGAGCGCGAAAAGGAGCGGGAGAAGGAGAGGGAACAAGAGAGGGAGCGAGAGCGTGAGCGGGAGAGGGAGAGGGAGAGAGAAAGAGAGAGAGAACGGGACAGAGAAAGAGACAGGGAGAGAGACAGAGACAGGGAGCGGGACAGAGACCGGGAGAGGGATAGGCGGGCACGTCGAAGCCACTCTGGCAGCCGCCACTCCAGTCGAACATCAGACAGGAAACGGAGCAGATCCCGTGATCGCCGGAGGTCCAGGAGCAGAGACAAGGACAGGGACAGGGAACGCAAACGCAGCAGGTATGACTGACCAGACTAAGTGTTGAACTTGAATTTGTAGAGACACATTTAAAAAAAATTGTAAAACTTATTTAAATCAAGGCCACCTTTCTCTTGTCACCATAATGGCTTATTCTTCCTTTTTCTGCAGGAGCCGGGACAGGGAGAGGAGGCGCAGCCGTGAGCGCTCTGACAGAAAACGCCGCTCCCGCAGTCGGGACAGGAGGAGATCGCGCAGTTCAGAGCGCAAATCTCACCGTCACCGCAGCCGTAGCCGCAGCAAGGACAGGGACAGGGATCGAGAAAAGGAGCGAGACAGAGAGCGGTCATCAAAAGACAAAGGTACGCACTGATTATGATTTTTCTTTTTTGCTATCCTGCAGTGTCTCGCAAACACGTTACGTCAGTAATGTCACTCATCCATCCTCTTCCACTTACCAGTTCAGGCTCGTGGGGGGTTATGCTATCCCAGCTGTCATAGGGTGAGAGGCAGGTTACACCCGGCACAGGTCTACATCAGGAATATCTTGAGGAAATTTCTTTAACTTAGGCCAAACCATTACTTAGAATCAAGGATATAATCCTTTATTCATCCAGTTGAAAGTCTTATTGAGATGAAAAAAATCTGAGTAAGACTGAATAAAAGAGGATGAAGTAGAGGTAAGCAGTATATCAGTATTTTAAAATGTATCAATAGGAAGCTACTTTCAGCTGCTCTCTTTATTCACAGGGGGTCACCACAGCGGCAGCTTCACATATTTGATTTAGCAGATTTGTAGCTCAGCTGTTTTAAAGAAGAAGCCGAGCTATTGTCATAGTCTTTGCGTCAGCGGCGTCTGTTCCACAAAAACTTTGAAGTTGGCCATAATCAAGAACGACCTGACCTACAATGTTCAAATTCACACTATAAATGCATTTACTTAAGATTTCAGAAGAGAGAGAATGGTGAACGGTGACCTTGACCCAAGGGGTAAAGGTCAGAGATCAAGTTTTCTGAAAATCTTGTGAACGCCATAACTCGAAGGATCTCACCTAGGATGATGAAATTCATACCGTAGATGCCTACTGTTCAAGCTGGACCCATCAAACTTCACACACTTCTTCTCTGACTTTACTAAAACAGCACTTTGACACACCCTGACCCCTTCCACCCTGTTACGAATCCAAAACAGCCAAGCTTTGGCAGCCGCTCAGCGGTGGGCTTGTTATGCTAGATGCCCTTCCTGATGCAACCCCAAAGGGATTTATGTCTCCTCCCGGGATCAAACCATAGATCTTTTGCCTGTTAGGCAAATGTGTAAACCCACTCCACTATATGGCCAGTATTTTAAAATGTATCAATATGATTTCAAAAGAGACAGTATTGTTTATATTAATGTAGTTTGAATTACATAAAGCTTTTTTGTTGTTTTTTTTAGTAAAGGTGCGCTTGCTGTGTTTGTTCCAATCTCATTGTACATCCTGTATAATGACAAAGGCATTCTATTCTATTCTGACTGCTCTCTCCAACTCGTGCCGCCCTTATTTAGTTCATGTGATACAAATGAACTAAATCTTTAAACTCCATGTGTGGCAACAGATGACATGACGTTTTCACCCACAAAGGAGAGTTCAAAAATACCATTTGATATTCACTGGGAGCAAACTGACTGTTTTTCAAAGAGCAAACCAAGCAGCTGCTTTCAAATGACTGCACACAGTCGTTTCAGACCTGTGATATGCGAGCTTGACCTTGCAGCCTCTGTACTGGACTTCATTTATGTTTATTTTCTCCACCTTTGTGATTTTTATAATTGTTTTTGGCTTCTCATGGTTCTTCTATGTGAAGCATCCATATTTGTGGCTTCTGTGCTGTAAATCTATATTTCTGGCATTGTCTACTAGACTTGGGTGGCATTACTTTTTTCCCCCATCCCTTCCTGACGTTTTATTATGGCTTTGGTATATAATTTGTGTGTACAAAAGTAATAAATTAATAAAATATAAAATACAAGAGAAGCTGGTGGTGATTCAAGTTCCTGTAGCTTGTGAGTTTAGACAACTAAAGAATTATGCTGCCCTGGCTAGTTGATGATGGAAAAGCAGTTGTGTATCATTTGGACTACATGAGCAGTAAGTGTGCAGTCTCCTTTTATCCGTTTAGCACAGTACTTACTAATGCACAATCTATGCAATGTTTCCTCAGACCGTAAGGGTACAGAGGAGAGGAGCAGCTCTAAGAAAGAGAAGCACTCTGACGGCGATGCAGCTCCCATCAAGGCTTCTTCAGAAGTGGAACCAATGCAGACGGAGGCAGCTGCCTCCTCCCCTCTGCTTAACGGCCAGCAAGAGCTCCTCCATTCTGAAGGTGACACTCAGTCCAATTAAAACTGATCTGATAGGACCTCAGATCAGGCTCAGGTAAGTGCGTCCTCCTCCTCACCCCTCCCCTGGCTCTCAACCCAACCCTCCCCTCTCCCATTTCCCCACCTCTCCCATCTCCCCACACCCACCCTCTTACCCTTGCTCTCCCACCCTGTTTATGTTGAGTTCAATGCCTATGATTTTGTCTTATGTACTATATGCAAATATCTTTATCCTGTTTTTGAATAGTGCATCATAAGTATGCACTGAAGATGAAGGACTAGGCCCGATGAATGAGAAGAAGGTAGAAATCATTCACACAAAGCCAAGAGGGAAAGGCCAGTGTAGTCCTGAGCAAACATGCCCAGAGGTACCCCTCGTTTTGTATCGGTTTTTGATCCTTATAGATGTATATTTGTCTTTGTGGACAAAATGGCAGAAAAAAAACTCATCCAATAAAAATTTCCTGCCTGTATTTACCTGTTTTATTTATTTATTTTTTTATTTTATTTTTTTTTTTAAATTTGAAGTAGCAAAATGTAATAATTGCAATTTGTTGCTGTAATACTCCATATAGGGAGGAAATTCAGTGACTGTGTGTCTACATGTTCTTATTAAAATAGCTTGGAGTTTTCTCCTACTCATATGTAAACGCACAAAGATGCAGCTTTCGTCAAAGGTTTTTGTCACAAAGAAGCTGTTTATTTTTGCCATAATTATCACTCAATTGCCATGGATTTGTTGTCCAGCGTACTGTGCCTGATGATGCCATGCAGTGTGTGTTTGGGGGGTGTTAAAGCACCGGGGGCCTAACGTAACCTAACTAACTGGAGGGTAGGGTTTATCGAATGAATTGCAGCTGACTTCCATACCTCACACAGCGTTGGTGTTGTGAGCGAGACCACATGAGAAAAGGGCAAATTAAAAATCATGGATACTCTCTGACTCTCAAACTGTGCAGGTACTCACCCCAGGTACTCCTTTCTCTACCCACATCCATTTCTGAATGCTGTTGCCTGTCAGAAAAAAAAAGCAATTGTGTACTTCTCCAGAACATGAACTTGAAAGCTTGATTGTGTACACATATTTTACTTGTGCCTTCTTTGTTTTCCTATTTGCTAACTTTCAAACATGTTTGGGGAAAATGTTTGATAGGATTGTCAGAGACACACAGATGCACAGACAGCCAGCTTGATATCCCTTTGCCAAATTGAAAATTGTCGCTGATGTATTTTTCCACGGTGCGTTGTTTGGCTGTTTGTTTTTTAAATCAAATTTGCTCAGGTTTTAATGCGGTCGTGTTTGTAATTTTACACTTTATTTTATTTTATTTTTTTACATATCAAATATATTTTCTCTTTGGCAAAGCAGATATTGTAGTTTTGACACTCTTCAGGTTTAGACTTGAGGTAGCTCTTTTGGAGCTTCTTTAAGTTGCAAACTTGTGCAAATTGTAGAGCAAACTATTTTTAAAATCTCAGGGTATTTTGGCCATATGCAGTCAAGACTTCAAGTGTCTGTTGTGCTAGTAAATGGATAGTGTTGTGCATTATTAGCAGTGTCTCTTCAGGGATATTTGACTAGTAAATGGCTGTAAATTATATTGTTTGAGTGGCAGCAGTGGTTGCTACAAGCAGATGTTGTGGGACCCATGCTAACATTGCATTTTGTGGACATTTGTTTTGCTCAACAGGGGAAGCTGGAATATCTGGTTAAGGAAGAAGCTGAAGAGTGCACCCATCCTTGCCCTGAACCTGATACTTCACTGCTTAAAAACAAGGTGAACCACAAATGTGTAGTGGCTTATTTAAAGAAACTTAAAAAATAAATTAAACCTGTACAGGAGGGAGAGAGGGCAAAATGCATTGATTTTTTTCTTGTTCCATTACCTGTCTATCTCTTGGCTGGATAAGGGTAGTTGTGGTTCATCTGGTTTGTCTGATTTTACTGGTCAAGATGTCAGCCAGATATCAGTTAACATACCAAACTTAGAGAAGCGCTTCATGGATTTTTTTGTTCTCTTATTTTGAAAATCTTTACACATCCTCCGTGTTTCTTGGCATTTAGTGAAGATAAAAATCAAAAAAAAAAAAAAAAAAAAACAGTGCTTGTGGTTTGTATTGATTTGCCAGGTTCTATTTCACTTCCTGACCTTTTTTTTTATTTTTTAAAAAAAATAAGTCGGTTGAAGCGTATGTACAGTGTTAGACAAGCAGTGTCTTTTCTCCTCTACTTAGAGCTCGTTTTGATTGCTCTTGTCCCATAACTGTAAAATATTCTGATTTAATTTTGATCACTTTTGGAGACTTAAGATTTGTTTCATTTTGTTGCCCTGCTTTTATTGTCCATGTTGTACCATGAATAAAAAGTAAAAACTCTTAAAGACTGTGTTTTTTGTTTTTTCTGTTTACATACAAAGGGCTGCACCCCGCAGCTCTTTAGCTCATCTGCAGTGGCTCACTGTGGCTTTGACAAAAAACTAGATGAATATGGACATGGAAATAATCATTTCATTATCATTGTTTGAACTAATTCTTTATATTCTTCCGTTTAAAAAAAATGCATTGCCTATACATGGAATTATGGATGTATACACATAATTAGGTAGTCCTGAGTCTCCCTAGCTATGAATGCGAAATCCACAAAACCCAAAGTTGCAGAGGCAAAAGGACAAATCAATGGTCTGTGGACAGATTTTACTTTCATCAGTAGTGCTGCTGTCTTGCCAGCATGTTTAATCAGCAGCTGGCTTTATTCTGTGTTTTTTTTTTTTATGATTTTGGTTTCCACTGACTGTTAAATCATTTTGTTCTCAAAGAATATAATCTGTCAATAAAAAGATCCAACTAGAATATTGATCAAGATCCGATGTCTGATTTAAGTGTTCCCTTAATTATTTTCAGCAGTATATATGAATTCATTAGACTGCATAATGAATGTTTTGTCATCATTGTAGGTGACTTTCAGTTTGATTCATTTGCATAAACAGAATAATTAAAGTCAGCTATTCTCCAGCTAGTGTGGGTTTAGAACATCCTTAGGAAAAGAAGATAAAGTGGCCTCTGTAGCTTTATTATAGGTGCTCTGTTTCAAAGCAGATCCAGAGATTTTTTACTCCATAGCTGTTCTCTTTTTTTTCTTTAAAAAAAATTACAAAAAACCAAAAGGAAAAAAAAAACATGCATTGAGAATGCAAAGTTAAAGTGGCAAATAATGGTAAATACCCCACTGCAGAGTAGTCCCATGTTAAGTGATTCATTACAAGGCTAAAATATTATTTTGCTGTTCTTTATAGATTATTTATATAGGTACAAACGCCATCTCCTTTGATAGTAAAGTATAGAGAAGAATTAATGGTTCATACACTGCAGAACTCCAGTATTCTTATTTTTTGCATCTAATAGTATGACGTTTAGAGCACACCTGCTCTTCATCAGACAATGAAACACCAGTTGGCACCATCTTAACCTGCGATTGGTCACATGACCATGACCAATTGTCTCACAGGATGAACAGCCGGCAACACACAACTCATACAAGGTACCCTGGCATAAGTCAGAAAAATCAGTGCCTGACACGAGTGAAAGGGGAAAAAAAAACATTATCTCCACAAAACAGAAAATATGCATATCTCAAACAATGTCTAACAAAATTGGTTAGACAGATATAAAACTTGCCCAATCAACCACAATGAGTCACATACAGTATCTGTTAGAAAATGTGAAAGTATGAAAATAAGAGGTCTTACACTGCATTCAGGTGTCTCCGTCATCAAGTTTAGGAAACTCCTAAAAAGGTGCTTATATTGTTACATGCAGTAGTTACACTAAACATGTGAAAGCACATGAATCCATAACAAATACACAGAACAACAGAATTTATGACATAAAAATACAAGGAATCATTAGAAAGGACAAATGTCCATTTCTTTATTAAAACCTTTTGAAGCCAAATTATCAGGAGTAAAGTAAACGCTTTAAGTGGTTGGCACCTGGACTTCTGATGGTACTTCTATGGTCAGAAGATGTTTTACCAACATATGCCAGCCCATAAGGACATCATATAATATATATTACATTACTGGTTTTACATGAGATTATTCCTTTAATCGGAAAGGTCTTGCCTGTACAGTATGTGGATGATAGAAGACATTTTTTTATGGGTGAAATTACATTGTTGACAATTATTATATTTGTAATTCCCAGACTCCACAGCACTCAGCCACATAGAAGAAGATGAAAAATCTGCTGTAACGTGTAATCATTCTTTAAAAATCATCTGATTGCGGGAGTGAAGTCTTTGTATCTGTGTGACATTAATAAGAGTTCAGGTAAATGCAATATGTGTGTATTTGTGCTGGTGTCCCAACAACTCATATATTACAAATTATTGGCAAACCACTGATCTTTATGGCATGCAGTTGCTGAAAAATCAACATTTTCTTTGTCATTCCAGGCAGGTGGCCTCTGGCCAGGATACAGTTCACCATTAGCTTGCTGAGTTGGCATTATCAGAATGCCTCTGCTGTCTGTTCCCTATTGGTTACAAAGGCTGATGAACATGCAGCTATTTGACTGGACTTTTTTTTTTTTTAATGTGTGTTGAGATATTCAGGCTTACTGGACCTTGCACAACATACACAGTTTATTGCTGAGTGAGATGAAAATAAATATACAAATGCATCAAAGACCGTTTGCAGCTTTGAATTTGCATAGTCTGCAGGAATGTGCTTTCTCAAGGAGGCATTTAAAAAGTGGATAGTGCTGCTTCAAAAACCAACAAAATCACACGCAGTCCTTTGTAGGTGTACATTAATATTTTATGAGTAGGTTTATTTCAAAATAATGATAATCTAAGAGATTAATATATTTTTAAATGGCTAGAAATGTTTTATCTTAAGGAAGCCTTTATTTTCCACTCAGTTTGGCTCTGGAGCTATGAACACAGGGCAGGCAGAGAGAAGACCTGTTGTAAATGAACCCTTTGAGGAATAACATCAAAACCCAAAGTTAAAATTGGTTAAAAAAAATTTTTTTTTGGGGGGGGGAGTAAAAAAAACAAACTGTCTTTACTGAGTGAAGTGATTCTGAATACCCCAAAATACTGCAATATGAATCTGGTCCATTTAGCTTCACACATGTTTTTCAGTGCAGTTAAAGGATAAGCAGCCAGCCAGACTTCAGACTGTAGTGGAGTGGCCAGCACACTCTCCGGATCAGAACCCCATTGAGCTGTCGTGGGAGCAGCTTGACCGTACAGAACGGAGGAAGACTCCATCAAGCCAATCCATCTCCAGGAAGCATGGGATGAAATCTAATCAGATTAATTTGAAAGATTTGACAGCTAGAATGCCGAAGGTCTGCGAGGCTACAATTGCTGCAAAAGGTGTTTTTTTTTATTCTATGAAGGTAAAGTTTGAAGAACACATTCATCATTTCCATTAAAATCATTATCTCTAACAATGTCAACATGTCCTGTTCATTTGCTATATTTCCTGTTCAGCCTAATTTCATGTGTGTTTCCATGGAAAACGAGAATTTCTAAGTGATCCCAAACTTCTGAGCGGTAGTGTATGCCCATGTCGATCACACTGTCCATAAACCAGACTTGTTTTGCATGGAACTGACCTTTCCAAACCAGGTGCCTGTGGAGAAAGTGGCAGGGGGTTGTCACAGTTCATTTAAGTATAAGTCCTGTCTACAGGTCACCTAGGTGGGTGTACAGCTGGGGGTGTATTACCCGCTCCCTGCAGATTCACAACAGACTGGACTCGAGCCATGAGAGGAAATGGCAGAAATGGATTAAAATGGTTGTTATCCCATCTGCTGTTACAAAAGCACAACATGTTACACATCAAACACATCAAAACAAAAAAAAATAATGGTCTTAAACAATACAAAAAGCTCTTAATGAGGTAATAAGGCGTGACAAAAAATCCCCCTGCCATTGATTAAATGCCTAAAACTCATCTCTATTCATCAAAATTACATATTTAGATTTTTTTTCTCCCCATGAAAATAATTCATTCAAATGAATTGAACTGATGTAACTCTACATCACTACCTCATTCACTATGTGCAGGACTATCAATATGCAAATTAGTCACAGCCTGGCCCCTGTCTCTCTCTTTGTGAGCGCCAATGTCTCACAAGTTCTCTTGCTACATTGAGGGAGGAAAGCCCAGAGTTGTTGCAGGGGAGAGGAAGAAGTTACAGAACACAGTTTAAAGATTCCACACTGCGATTGTATTGGACAAGGCCTCTTTGGCAGCTGCTAAAACTAAACTGTCACTACAAATAAAGAACTGACATTTACTCTTGCTGGGAAGCGCTTATGCAGTAACATGCAAGTTGTTTTCAGTTTTAACACAGAGCAGAGGAGATCCATTCAAACACACAGTGAAACAGAGAGCAGAGGAGCTAAGCAAAACCGCAACAGCTGGACATGATTATCTTGCTAGTACCGGGCTGGGCCCCCTTTTGCCTTAATTCTTTGTGGCAAAGATTCAGCAAGGTGCTGGAAACATTCCTCTGTTCCTAGTGCAGGTAGTTCTAGAGGTTTTTATTTATGAATATTTATGTTCATGAGTGTGTCATTGGCACTCATTGGACTGCTACTTTAGCTCAAAAACACCATATGGACGTGTTAACAAAGGTAGAGGCTTGATTTTTATTTAAATTGGTCTTTGACTGCAGGTGACAGATGTAAACTTTATCTGTCATAAAGTGACCAGTTTACTTCAGCAGGAAAGCAGTTGTGACGGACACTAAAGATCAATAAGCTGATCGACTATCCTCAATCCTCAGAGCTGCTTCCCAGAAGAAAAAAAAAAGTGGTTTGGCTAAACACATATTTGTTTAACCTCTTTGTTTCTGTTGTTAGAGGGGATATAACAGTTTCAAATGGTCCCCATAGGGTTCAGTATGTGTTTGAAAGGTCATAAGATAATTATCCATCAATTACACATGCCCATGCTTGATTGTTCACCTGAACCGGCCCAGCTGTGACCTCTGATTCTATCCGTCTCATGTGACTGCTCAGCTTCACTCCGTGTTGCTGCCTGAGCCCTCTGGCCCTGGAATTGCTCACTTCTCCCAGAATACCAAAGAGGCAGGTGGGCTTCATGTGGTCTGTTAACTTCTGGGACTAATATGGGAATATAAAAGAATGACCCATGGATGGGAGGACCTGTTTAGGGGCCAGGCTCAGAGCTCATTAAGGAATATATATTGAGATAAGGCAGCAAAAAATAAGGTTATGGTTAAGGCTGTTCATTATGCAGGTGCAGGTGATTCAGTGGATTTGGTTTTCTGTGCTTACAACTCTGAAACTTATTTTATATATTAATATACTGCAGCAATAATCTTTAGCCATGCTGAACAGCAGGAGGCAGTATTTACCTTTGTTTCCGCCCCCAAATAGCTTTAACTGCAAAATGTGTGAGGAAGTTGCCTCACAGCATTGCAGATACAGTATTATATATCAGACATGTTGTGTCTATTATTGCATCCACGTTCGTGCAGGAGCAGGAAGGAACAGCGAGAACAGTAACTTCTTTGAAACAGTGTCACACTGAGGCAACGTTGCCATCCCACTCTCTGCAACACAATCTGCACGTCATTAGCAAAGCAGCGTTTCCCCAGGGTGAGAGTTAGAGGAAAAACAGGGGGAAGCAACAGCAGGAAGATAGTAAGCTGAAAAGACAGGGGGAATGGAAAAAGTGATAGAGCAGGAAACAAGGGGCGAGTCAGCCAGGTGTGATGTTAAATAACCTGGTTTAAAAAGAAGTAGAAGAAGAATGGAGATAGATTGTCTTCTCCATTCCCTACTTTTACTCTCTTTTACACAGACAGCCAGTCGATCTGTAGTGAAGGTCGAGGGGGAAAGCAGCACATAGATTATGCAGCAGAGTAGGCAATTCATCAGCGCGGTTGGCATGCTGTCTGATTAATAATCGAAACTCCAACACGCGCTCGCAGCTTATGTCAGCTGTCAGTCATGTTCTGATGGAGGACTATAATTTCCCCCTTAAGGCATCTGTCATTTGTGCTGAGCTAATGCCAACTGTGTACTTCTTGCACAACTATGGCACCAATAATCCAAGAGGAGTATAGCAATACTCTGGCTTAAAAGTATACAGATATTTTTTTTACACATGCCACAAGTTTTTGACTTGTCAGGTGCAGCAGCCTTTAACAGAATAACAACCCCATGCAGTTTTTATACCCAGACCATCATTCATGCTCAGTATTTCCTTGCTATTAAACCCAGTGTCCTGTGTAGCCACCAGTTAATTGTGTGCAGGAAAACTCTGCAGCAGTGTCAGATTTCCAAGCTACTTGGCTTCCTTAAGACTAAGGATAGTATACTTATCCTCCACACGCTTGTGTGAAGATACATTTTGAATGTGTTGCACAGGAAAGATGTACTTTTTTGGAAAAATTGCCTTGCATCCTTTAAAAAAAAAAAATTTCCCGTAGCTTAATGAAAACCTTGGCTCCTGCCTCGAGCAGTCTTTTCTTAAAATTATCTTAACAAGAAGCATAATTGTTATGCCAGCATGGACCCACACGCTCTGTCTGGTTTGCACTCTGCATGGTAAAGGTTAGGTAAGCCTCAAAACTGCTGCAGATTTGAGTCATCTCCTCTCTAACACAGTATCATCGCTATCGCAGATTGCAGTGCTGTTCTTTCATCTCTCACTCCATTGTATGGGAACTTGTTTTTCTGGTTGTTTAAACTGCCTCGTTTTTAATGAAAAATTCAGTGTTTTTTTGTTCCTGCACACTATAAAATGTAAAATTTCATTGACAGTAAATGGGACCGGCGTGGCTCATGCCTGAGTGTTTGCACTGCACTCCATCTCTCTCCTCTCCTTCCCTCAGCAGATGGCTCCACCACAGGAATGGGCTCAGAATCGTCAAGTAAGAGCCCAGCAGCTTTCTTTTTGTCTTTCTTTCTATCTCTTCCTTCGTATTCTTTCTCTCTCCTTTATTTTCCCCCCATTTTTGTCGTGCAGTGTTTGCATTTCTGGCCATAGATGAGCGGATGGAAGCCAGCGAGAGTTTTCAGTCCTTCCACCTGAGCATCAAAGTCCTTCTGTGGGTGATGGAGTAAGGACAAGTCTGTCCTCACTGTGCTCTTTCCTCATCTGAAAGCTGCACAGACAGAGATACAAGAAAGGAAAAAAGAAGGAAGAAATGTTTCCAGAGAATGACATTGCTCTTTTTTTTTTCAGAAGGTGAATTACATGAAGCATAGCTAAAGAGACACGGCTGTGAGTGTGCACAGAAAAAATACATTCTGAAAATCCTGCTAAACATAACCAAAAAAGCAAACAAATAAAAATAAATAAATTGGTGACCTATTACGGAATGATCTAAAAGTCAGAAAGAGGGAAAAGGAGAAACTGGCAGGGTGTGCAAAAATAACATTTTAGTTTCAGACCCTGTTTAGGGGTAAATTGCTGCATCTGATATGGTGGTGGGATCACCTCATGCTCATGAAGAACACATTCACTGACACATGTGAAATTCAGGGCAAGATCAAATCATCCCCTGGTGTAACCTCGTCTCCATGGCAACAGCTCAAGTGACCTTGCCTAATTTGTACCATAACAACCGACAGTCGTGGAAATATGCACCAGGTGAAATGAAAATAATTCTGCACACAGAGCTACCTGCCTCTGCGTCTCCTCAGCTAGCAGGGCAGATAAACCTGGAGGAGAGCTGGAGCTGAACAAATGACAATTACCAGCAAAGTCTGCCTGACTAATGCAAAACAATGAAAAGGGCATCACTGGAAGAGATTGTTGTTTTCATTTATATGAAGCCACGGCTGACAAAGGTGAGCAAATAAACGCGTGCTTCTTTTCTGCACGATCGAGAAGGGTGACTCTTTCGGCACTTTGATGAGCTGCAGCATCATTAGAAGACCATTAGCATCCCCTGCGTTTAGTTATTGATCTCGGGCTGTGGCACCCAAAGCTTTCTCATTACGCGCTGAATCCACGATGCTCTTATTCTAATCTTTGTCAGTCACTGGTGATCATTGTCCTCAAGGTGTATTGGCTCTTAGCCGCTCATTACTGGTTGATTGCCATTCATTCTCTTTTCATCGGTATGGATGCAGCATCGATCTGATTCCTGTGTGTCACGGACCTCAACAGCCGTTGGGTGCTTTTACTGTAAAATAAAAAAAATATTGGAGACATTTATAACATGTCAGTTGTCTTTGATTCAAAACCTGTTTCCCAACCTCTCTCCATTACATCGCACTTTACTTGGCAACTCTTAAGCTATCTAATCTTAATCTGGCTGCTGTCTGACTTGCGAGAACTACAGTGATGTGAAAAGAAAGTTTTCCCAGGACTCCACGCAGTCCAAACCATGCTTCAAAAGACTGTAGAACCACCTTTAGTAGCCATAACTAAGTAATCGCTTTCTGTGTGACTTTATGTCTCTCACGTCGTTGTGGAGGAATTTTGTCCCACTCATTGTATAACGCCGCTTCAGTTCATCGAGGTTTCGGGGCATTTGTTTATGCACAGCTCTCTAAAGGTCCCACCACAGCATTTCAATCATTTTGAGGTCTGGAGTCTGACTGGGCTGTTGCAGCAGCTTGATTAGGAGCTCATGCTGCAGATTTGCTGCTGTGCTTGGGATCATTGTCCTTTTGCACGACCCAGTTTAAGTCAAGCTTTAGCTGTTACATGCTGTCACATTTGACTCTAGAATACTTTGATATGCAGAGGAGCTCACGATCGACTTAATGACTGCAAGGTGCCACCGTGCTTGACAGTTGGTATGAGGTGTTTGTGCTGATTTTCTGTGTTTGGTTTTGCCAAACATGGTGCTCTGAATTATGGCTAAACATCTTCACTTTGGTCTCGTCTTTCCAAAGCACATTTTTCTGTTGTGGTTTGTTCAGATGCAGCTTTACACACCTAAGCTGTGCTGCCATGTTCTTTTCAGAGAGAAGAGGCTTTCACCTGGCAGCCCTTCCAAACAAACCATACTTGTTCAGTCTTTTTCTAATTGTGCTGTCATGAACTTTAACATTTAACATGCTAACTGAGGTCTGTAGAGATCCAGCTCTTGCACTTTTGCAGCTTCTCTGAGCATTGCACAGTCTAACCTTGGACTCTGTGTGTGCAGTCCTGTGAAAACACTGTTTTTCACATGTGTGTAACTGGAGACCTAAATAGAGTCCCGGGAAACATTTTGCTCATTGGTGGGTTAACACTGAAGATCTGATAAGAATTCATTTATGTGTATATACAGTAAGGAAATGGGGCAACCTCTGGTACTGAAAAATGAATTCAGCATGGAAATTGCAAAACTTGCAGTTGAGGCTTTCTCCAATTGTGAGGTAATTCTCATGTTACAGTACCTATATTTACAGCAGAAATAAATGCTTACAATCAGAGCCAAAAATGTTTAGGTATTTACATGTGCAATATTAAGGGTAGCTTCTAGTGGCAGGTGTGTACCTACACAGGTTACTAACCAAGCATGCCAGTGTTAGTTGGTAAGCTAGCACTGCATGTCTTGTCTTTTTAAAATTTTTAAAATTTTTTGTGGCCACAAACCACTAGGTGATGTCGCAGCAGCTAAGTCGATCATTATTTAGTCTTTTGATTCAGAGTCATTAGTGTAATATTTCTCTTGCAGTTACTGTAAGTTTTATAGTTTTTAGGATGACTGAAGGCAAGTTAGCTGAAAATGTAGCTGAGTTTGCATTTGATTGACAAATAGCAGTTTTTGATTTAACAACGCCGAACACACAATATGTATTTTAGTGAAAGATGCTTAGGTTCAACTCATATAAAGTTAACCTTGTGACAGATCCTTTGATTTTATTATTCCAACACATGCTTTGGCCATAACTGCATCTTCGTTGCCACGTTGATGAAGCACAGGCTCTAGTGTGGTCTCCTCTGTTTTCGCCTCTCCAGGAAAATGCTGAGGCTGCAGTTTTCTAACCCATCCCCTCTCCTTCACAGCACACTTTTCTGTCCCATGAATTATGTATCTGATTAATTAGGCTCGTCATTACAGTACATGGTCAACTGGAAACTCCCCTTTGTTCTAGTTCAAACATGCAATGGACATTTTTTTTCCCCCTTCCGCTCTCTCCTGCCATCATTGTCGGCTGTGTACGTGTTATGGATGAGAGGGAGGGCCCTGGGTATTTGCTGTATCCCTCGGGATGCTGCATGGCATTGCGCAGGGGAATACAATAAAATAGCAAGATAACAAGATAAAAGCCTCATGTTGGACTTCAAAGCGGAACAGCTGCTTGAATAGAAGCAGAGTGAAACGCAGTCTGCGCTATGGTGATTTCAAAGAACAAGTCCACACTGATGGAAGGCTTGAAGAGGACACACGGGATGCTGTGTACAAACACACAGGTGTACACGTGATTGTGTGAATATTTAAACACGGTGCTGCACCAAAGAATGCACCTCAAATCACACTGTACTTGATTCGAAGCAACCAGCCTCTCCTTGCTGCTGTCTTTTGTACTCTCCTGCTTATCCTCACTGGAACGATCAAGTTAAGCCATATTAATCCGAACCTCACTGAACTCCACTTCTTTATGATACACAAAGTCACATGAATGTTTAGCACTAAGTCCCCTTAAGGTATAAATCTCCCCGCAAAAAAAACAATAAATAAATAGATTCTCGGTAGATGCCAAATTCCTCAGCTCAAGGTGCCTCATCATTTATTGATCGATGCTGTGCTCACGAAGGTGGGCTCTCCTGGCTCCTTGGAGACAGTTAAACAGACACATAAATCCTTTTGCTCATGACAGGAGGGACGGGATGTTCGGACACTTTTCTGCGCCAAACGCCCCGAGCAAAGCTTGCGTTTTTCTCAAATATATGCACACACTCACACATTTTACCAGCTTTTAATGCAGTGGGCTTGCACCATGAAGTAACAGGAGGTGTTGGTGGGTGGTTCTGCATTGTGAATTCTGTGGCCTTTCATCGATCCAGGGCTTCAATAGCTCTGTATTGATTGTCCCTCTTTCCTTGTACAAAGATCAGTCATATACAGTACCTGTCCACTGATGCTCTGCAGCCAGCAGTGCAGTCTTTTATCTTTGCCCAGCGGTGAGATTATGCCGACAAGTCGGGGGTGAACAAAAATTAAAATGCTGTGGTGCTAATTGTGTCTCATAGCAGCAGGTTTTGAAAGGCCTTAAGATTTAAGTGTCAAAGTGGTGAGGCGATGCATGCGCATGTGCCTGGGTCTACAAATACTATCAGATGCCATTACTCTGATGTACAGTATTTGTGTGCACCTGCGCGTCTCAGCGTGGGTGTTTACGCCTGGCTCCGACCATTTTCCCGTAATCATCTTGTGTGCTTTTGCGATGAGTAATGAAGCACTGGCTGTCTGGCGGATGCTGTTTAATCATGCAAATCAGCACCACGCTCATTCCCTGCAAGGGTATTGCAGCCAATGCTGGACACTGAGCAAGGCCGACCTCCTCCTGGCTGATTTACTCTGCCCTCTTCCCGCTGCCCCTGTGAATGACACCACAGCGCTAATGGAAAGGATGATGGGGAAGGAGGGAGGCATAAAGAAGGACAGGGAAGGTGTGGAGAAGAGGGTGAAGGAAAGAAAGTTAAAAACGGAACAGAGTAGAAAATTAGCAGCAGGGGAAGAAAAAATAAATCTACACTGAGTCCAAGGCGTGGACTGCTCTTCAAATGAAACGGTCACATATGCTTGCATTTCTTCTAGTATAGCATACACACAAACACATTTTCTGACTCTTCCACTTATTCCACTCACGGATGCACCGATTTGCACGAGATGTGTAGCTGAGTAGCATGTGGCATGACCACACATTACAAAGGAAACAGGAAACAAGCACAAATGCAAAGAGGAGAATGACGTTTTTCCAGCGGCGTGAAGGTGTGGCATGTGAGAGTTGGACTGCCCGCGTCTACGTCTGTGCGTATGTGTAAGTCACTTGTTTCCAAATATGCGGTTGTGTCTGTGCTGGGAGATGAAGTCAATGAGTACTGACATTTGCACTGATGTGCACTGAAATGGAAAATTCAGTGCGGACTGACAAACACCTGACTCTCACCTCAAAACGGTGAGCAGGTCCGCTCGAAAATTCCACGCAGAAGCATATACCAGCATTTGTATATGTAATGATGCATGTAGATTTTGCTTTCACAGAGGTTGGCCTTCATAGTTCAGTAGCTTCCCCACGTTGGTGTGTTTGACATCATAAATGAAAGTAGGAAATTTTGACATTTGAGGACACTTTCGGCAACTGAGCCAAATATTTAACATCAATATCAACCAGAAAAATTCATTCCAAATGATATGCTGCATGTACACTTATCACATGGTTTTGAGATGCTGTGAGTCGCAATATTCTGCTCAATGATTGGTTAACATTTTTCTTTCAGGTTCAGTTGATTCTCACTGGTTACATCTCAGACCTGAAGCCAGTGGCTAAAACTGAGCACACCAAATGTAGTCTGACTTAACAAGGCTCAGCAAAAAGAGATGAATTCAGCACATTTCTGTGCTGAATGTTTAGACAGGCTCCCTTTCTAATCGACTTTTCCCACTTGGTCAAATTTAATTTCCGTATCATAACAGTTCTGTAACAGTTCTGCTCCTGCTAAGCGTCTCATCAACCTAAAAAGCTGTGAGTGTCTTAAAAGCAAATCAACAACGTCCAAAGCTAAAAGATGAAGCCACTGCAGAAATGCCAAAAACAGTTCCTCTACTCGAGGTTGGCTCTAAAAGCGAGTTACTCTCCGCAGACCACCAACTTTACAGCAGAAACAAACATTTAGAACCTTGTAAAAAAACAATCAAACCCCGAACGACAACAAAAAAACCCCTTTTAGTAACTACAGTAGTGATTCTAGGCCAAATCACAGGGGGCCCTCCAACTAGTGTTTAACCCCCGTTATGCTATAAATAAGATGACACCACCACTATCAACAACAGTCCTATAATATGACAAGTAAAACATTACTCTGGCTATAGCAGATTGTGTTTATTTCAGTAACAATTCCCAAGCCCAAGCTGACCAGTTATAAAGTGTTAACACACCAGCTACTAGCTTCTATGTTCTTTCAGCCTGATAGCTATGCTAACAAGTCTACTGTTAGTGTATCAACTCTGACATAACTGGCCTGAGGCCCCCAAGCAGTTGTCTTCCTTTCCCTGATGGCAAGTGGTGCATCTGTGCAACTGTAGCTAATTCTCCCCTTCATTTGAATAAGGAGAGATCACTTGGAAGAATTGAACATGATTTATTGAAATGCAGAATTCAATTAATTTGGCAATTAGATGCTGATGAACCATCATAGCAGAATGGAATCCCAGTAATGACAGGAATTAGATCAGGAACCCCTGGAGTGTAGGCACTGTTGGTGGAGGAGGAGGTGAAGATAGAGGCTTGGATGGGGCTCTGCCTGACCAGAGTGAGGCGGAGGATGTGGAGGAGGAGGTGGGTTGCATGAATGAGAGTCTGAAATGCAGAATGATAGAAGAGCCCTGAGATTTAAAGCACATAGAACGGAGGCCGATTGGCTCAGGGAAAGCGGGCAAGAAAATTACTGGACTAGAGTAATGATGTCAGTGTTGAGTTTGACAGCGTGGGAAAGTGGAAGCGATTTAAAGAATAGACTAGCATCCTGAACACGCTGCAAAGCAGAGAATGTGTGATTACAGAGCTTCTTTACTGAACTTTTACACTGTACCAGTTTAAATGTGATCACGTACTAAAGATGTTGCTTTTTTTTTTAAATGTCAGGTGTGCCACCAGCACAGGCAGCTGCATCAGGTGGCCTTACCTCTGCAAATTTGAGTGACTGAACTTGACCTCTTGATCCCATCTGTGGTTTTGGTGCCTTATGAAGCATTTTCAGTGGAATTATCTGACAAGCGATATGGCTCGTTGTATAATTATTAATTAGCAGGTATCTGTGTGATGCAGCTTGCTAACCAGGGTAGCTACGCTTAGCGCATAACTTGGCAATTCAACTCGTCATGGCCGTTGTGTCGTCACAATGGCCATGCCTTTCTTTTCTGTAGTGAGTGAGCGGCTCAAAATAAACTGTGAGTTTGATCTGAATGAAATGAAAAACCTCAATTGACTGTGAGAGCCACAGTTCAAGCTGCAAAAACTGTATGACAGATTTTATGCTTCACCTAGTGTACACTATATCCCCTCTGTTACTACAGCACACAGCTTTGTGAAAATAATGAGATCACACGTCCCAGGTGAGCGCTGGACCGCCGGAAAGCCTGTGTGGGCTCGGAAAGTGGGAGATCCTTATTAAGCTGTTTGTTGCTGTCAGGAATCTAAGAGGGTCATACTCAATACCAAACACAATTCAAGGCCATGAAAGCACCGTATTTTTGCAGCATTAAGTAATTTAACAGGCATGTTCGCAACTTATTCTGGTCTAGAGGAAGTGCACGTCGTGTGAATGCAGACATGCATGCCAGTGTGGGGAGCACGCCATGACACCCAAAGAAACACAACTAACAGATGTACACAGTCATCACTTAATACTGCAAAAATACAGTATTTCCAGTTTCTTTACATGTCATATTAAACGTACAACAACACATGGATTCTAAGTCTTTCTAGGCAATGGGACTTGATAATGTTAGCTTTGTGCATACCAGAATTACCCCTCGGGCATACAGTGGCAAACAGAGTGGACATCCATTTTACTGTTTTTAGCTGGCTGCATACCATATGTGCAGGAGAGTGAACATCTGCCACAAAACAGGAAGGATACATACACATGGACAACAGATCAGCGGCAAGTAGATCCATTCCCTGGAGAGAGCAGAACAGGGTCACGTGGCACAATTCCAGTTCCAGCTAAGAAACCAAAGAAAATAGCTCACAGTGTCACTTGAGACTAGGGAAGTAATAAAATACCCAATCTTTTATCCAAATCTGATCTGGAAGTCCAGATTAGATTTTATTTGGTTTGAAATCAATTTAAATCAAAGCAAAGCAGGTTTATCTTTTCTTTTTTTATGGCAGCAACAAATTTGTGGCTGCGGTATATGTTTGAAAGAGGAAAAACCAATCTGTTAGTGGAGGGCTTTGGGTGCTGATAGATCTCAGAATGTCACAGAAAAATGATTAAAACAATCTGAATACAGTATTGGCTGAAGCTCCTTTACATTTAGATCTGTGACTAAACAAGCAGCTCCATAGGTCCAATTCAAGAAAACAAGAGCACAGGTTCAATGGAAACATTGTACTCAAGGAATCCTGGTCCTTTTCTCTACTGTATGCTATCTCACCATTGCCTTTTTATTAAAATTTACAGTATCAAAGTGTCTATCCTCTGAACAGAGTATGAACGCTGATGAACAGTGTGACCATTAAAGGAAGAGACAAAAAAAACCTCCCTCCAGGTTCCCGTTCCATCACTGATCTTACCATCCCCGTATCAGTCATTTAATAAATTCATCTCCTTGAAGCATGCCTGCGTCACATCTTTCCTCTTATCTGCCCATTAGTATCTGCCCTCACCTCATCTCCCTTTCCGCCACATTACCATCAAAGGGACTGACATCAAAAGTGCCACACAGCGACCCGTTTTGAATGCACTTGCTGCTTTGCTCATGCTTACAAGACTAAATAACACAGCATGCGTGTGCACGTCTTTTTTTATGACTTTTAGTCCCCCGTAGTTAAACTTTGAAGGCTGGAATGATTTCACTGATAAATGTGGTCAAGTGGAGAACTACTTCAAAGATGAATATGGTGAAATTAAAAACATTTAGGTAAAAGCTGGAAGTTCCAAAATGTCTTTTCATATGAAAGAGCTGTTTATTTTTGGACATTTTTCACCTGAACAATGAGATCATTTGTTTGAGGGAAAATGAACTGACCCACCTGCTCCAGTTTCTTTTTTGTAATTATGTATTGTTAGCATTTTATGTGATGAATGATGCACACAGATTAATTCTACTGCCTTAAGTGCACTGCATGGATTAGCTCACTAACACTAATTAGTATGGCTTCTTGATGCTTAGGATGAGATTGTCATTTATAGTGAATGCTTGTATCTAAAGGTGGTACAGCTAATTTAGAAATGGAACATAATTCGTTAACTACACTTCAGCTGAATTTGTGTTGCAGTAATGTTCATGGTTAACCTGTAGCAAAAGGGTGATATAACTGTGCCCTTCATGAGCTGTCACGATACCAGAAATTTAGTAGTCAGTACCAATACCAGTAGAATTACACGATACCAAACTTGATACCAAAACAAAGTGATTATCCCATGTAACATGATAATATTGTTTGCATATTGCCTTTTGTATATTTCCCTTGAACACAAACTAATCCCACAGCTGAATCTTTCTTATCAGTCAGTCTGAGCAGAGCTGTCAAGGCAGTCGTCGTTTGTGTAGTTTCTGCCATTTGTAGTTGTGCTTGTGGACTTCCTTCTTCTTCGTCTTCAGCATTTAAGAATAGACTAGAACCCCCTTAAGTGTCAGATGAATTGTCACCTCAGTACATATGCTGCCTACGGTACCTGCAGTACCAAAGAAAAACAAGTTACATTGTGTTTTCGGTGTTTTGGTATCAAATGGTATCGGTTCTGGTCACATTCCTGCCATAGGCAGGACCCATAGAAGATGGATGGCAAAAAGCCATTTCCCAATCAGCTTCCAATGAAAGATGAATGAGGCAAAATCTCCAGCCCCTGTTCTGGGTTTATGTGAAGGTAGTGTGAATCTTCAATAGTTTGAGAGTCAAATCATATAGATATCACCAAGAGTTACCGTATTGCTGAGCTGGCTGGAACACAAACACAAAAATTGGGGATTTCTTACTAAACAGACTGTAACTTTGACAAATATCCACTGATTTGTCCTGCTCATATCAGCCACAGATAAACACTGAAATATATTTTCTTTGCAAAGAACCAGATTTGGATTTTGTTTTCCGTCACTTACATTGGAAGCACGCTAGAAACAGATTTCAGCCAATCTGGACAGAAGGATTGATTACAGCAAGCAATAGCTGTTCAGTATTCACATGGCACATTATTCCTGTTTTTTTTGTTAGATAATGATATTTAACTGAAAATTTAATGGATGTAAAACAGAACTATTAATGGCATCTGCCATTCAAGAAATACAAGGTTTAGGGCATACATGCCTTAAGTAAATGATAGGGAGGTGCCAGGGTTAAGTATAATGATGAAAATGCTTATGGCACACCCTAATGATAAGTGCAGGGATGCATGTGTGTTTCCTTTTTTTCTTTTATTAGTCTTTTCTTTTCTCTGCCTGACTATCTTACTCTTTCTTGCATCCTGTCATCTTCCGCCTTTTTCTCCTTTTTGTTTATTTCACATTTTATGATCTGTTTTTCCTCCGTAACCTTTCTCCCTCTCCTGTACCCCCTTTCTTTGCCCTCTTTAGTCAATGCAGACATGGCAGATGCAATTCCAATACGGATACATCCTGTGCATGAAGTGTTGGCTTCAGTTTCACTTCCTGAGCTCCTGTGGTTATACAACATATGTTCAAATACTAAATTTGGCCATTTTTTTTTTAATTTACCAGTCAAGTGGCTTTATAGCAATGTGACACACTCAGTTTTACTTTTCCTCACTGATGCTCTCCTAAATGTTTTTGGCACGTGTCTTCAGTGCTTTCTTTCTGTATCTTCAACCTCATTCATCTTTTCGCCCGGTTTTGTCTGCAGCGCAGTCTTCCTGTCTCCATCTGTCGCTTTCGCTCTTTCCTTGTTTCTTACTCACTCACTAAACTAGCTCTGTCTGTCAGTGATATTGTCCCTGTGCAGATGCAGACACAGCAAGGACAAAAGGCAACATTTGCTGCAAAAGAGGCCAGGGTGGCTTCTTGATCCGAGCTTCAGCAAAAGGCAGGAATATTTGACAGCCAACGTGTTTGCAGCAAAGATGACAAAGCGTCTGCTTCTTACTCACATGTGCATGTGCACACAGCAGACTCTTAAGTAAACAGGGCACACAGGCTCTCCAGTGGAGAAGAAATGCTTTCCCAGTGTGGGCCTACGTGCTCAGCAGAGTGACTAATTGCAGTGATAAAAATGAGGTGATGAGAAGGGAGATTAAAACTTGTTGGATTCAACCTGGGGAGGAAGGTGCGTCGCTTAACACAAATTCATAGAAATTAAAGAAGGAAAATGTAGTGATGCAGATGGGCAGAGGTAAAACACAACTTTCAAACACAATGACAACACATGTCATCATGATATTGCTTCTAGATAGCGTGCTGCTTCTGCCAGGTTAGTTTTCTCATCCCTGCACATTTCCAGCTTTTTACTTTTAAATGGTTAGAGTTAGGTAACGGACAGGGACAGAATGCTGGCTTTGCAAGTGATCGTGTTTGGATGAGAGGGTGGCATGCAAAGCTAAGAAACACATTAATAGACCACTAAAATTTTAACAAAACTGAAGCACAATCTTACTGGATGGGCTGTTTCTCACAGCCCTCTATTAGTCAGATAATTCCATGAAAAAAAAAAACAATGCTCCAATAGGCACTGCAACCACAAACATGACGGAGAAGTCCAATTCAGTGACTCGAATACGTGAAGTTGAGGCCTAGAGGACAGCTGCAGTATCAGTAGAGAGCACTGTGCCTGCACACCAGGGTTGGGTGATTTCCTCCATAGTCTAATCGTCCTATTGTCCCCCGTGGCATCGCCAATCACCCATAGCATCGCCTCCGGAGCAGCAGAGTAGCGCTCTGCACTGACCTCCATAATGCCAAATGTGTGGTACAAATGCAAAAAACCAAAAAGAAAAACCCCAAAACAAAACACAGAATAACCAGTACATGGGTGACAGATAACACACACATTAGGAGTATTTTTCATTACCTGCGTGAAGAAACGTTCACATTTTCACATACAGTAGCAAATTCTGCAGCCTTCTGTCATTTCTCATTCTCAGTTAGGTAACACAAGTGGACAGATATCAGCTGAACAGCTAAAACTGTATTAAGTCATAACACCTGCTGGCTCTTTACTAATTTACCATAAACCTGTAGCTCTACTGTATGGTCCAGTCAGTTTTTTTTCACCTATCTCTCCTGCCCTCTTTGTTGCACCCTCCCCACACACAGTGGAGTTTTCCACAGACAAAAATGCCCGATCGGGGGAAAAAAGTTAAGGAGATGAGATAAATGAGTGTCTCTGCATAGAGACCAAACCTGTTTTGTACCAGGCTGCAAACATGATCTTCTTAAGACACTTGAAGATGAATTTCTATGGGGATTTACTTCCTTTTGAAGTGAGCCTCAGGTGGCCACTAGGGGAAGAAACAGACCAGGGAACTCGCACCATTAGTCACACATACACGGTATTAATTGGCATGCAAACAGCAAAAAAACAAAACCATGTTATTATTTTGTGATACCAGACTGTCCAGCAGTACATCACAAACACTAAAGTTTCACCTTTCTTAAATAAGTATATTTGGAAAAGACATTAATGCATCAAAACCCTCGACTCTGCCCTTAAATTGAAACACGAGTTCAGTAGACAAGATAAGAAGAATATTACATAAAATGCCAACATTCTTTCAGGCTTTATTGACACCTGCTGCAGTCTTACACAGATTTGAGGGCAACAATAGGTTCATGTTGCTGAACTGCAGTTGTGATTATAATTAAATGAATATGAATGATGAAGAGTATAACGTATTCCAGACCTATGCAATGCAAACTTAAGGTGTTTGAAATTCATGTGCGTCTTCATAGTTTGCCCTTCACTGCAACCTTGTGTTGCGCATTATGCAAATTCACGTGTGTCTGAGTTCAAGCTGATGTTCTGCCCCGTACTTTTACTCTCAGTGGGCTCATAGCGCTGCATGCATGAGAGCTTACAGCTGAAAGCTCTCAACACCAGGACTCAGATGTAAAAAAAACGGAATCTTTTCAAAATGCAACAGACATCAAACTGAAACGTCATTAAATCCACCTAGCACCTCTGGCGTGCTTCAATAATACTGGCTCAGTTGCTTCACTTTAACCCGAGACAGAAGGTCAGTTCATGCATATTGATTAAACCCTATTCAGTTAAAAAACAAACAAGAAATTCAGTTGTACATATTTACAGCACTGGAACATGCTGAGCCGAGTAACAAAGCTGAAACCAAGAGGTCTGGGTTTGTAGTGTCAATGAAAACATGCAGGACTTTTTCGAAAAGTCCACTGATTGTGATTAAATATCTAATCATTTTTACAGTTTGGCAACAGAATTTGGCTCATTCTTTGATAAAAAAAAAAAAAAAAAACTTTATGAGGAAAATTAATTACATGTTGCGGGCAAGTTAAAGTCATTTGCAGATTTGTGATGTTTTTCTGAATAAAAATGTTTTGGTAAATACAGCTTCAGAACTGGTGGGTGGCAATGTGGTTAGCACTGCTGCCTTTCAGCAAGATGGTCCTGGGTTCGAGTCCACCATCTGGTCGAGGTCTTTCTGTGTGGAGTTCGCGTGCTCTCCCCATGTCTGTGTGGGTTCTCACCAGGGTACTCCAGCTTCTTCTCACACTCCAGAGACATGTAGTTAGTGGGGTTAGGTTAACTGGTGTTCCTAAATTGCCCGTAGGTGTGAATGGTTGTTTCACTCAGATGACCCTCAACAGACTGGCAACCTGTCCAGGGTGTACCGCCGCTTTAATTACTATACTTAAGGAAGAAAGAATAATGTCACCCTGTGGAACAAAGGTCCCTAAAGGCCACGGTGAATTCAACTTTTACATTTACTCATAAAACTGTAACCCCAAAAATGTGCATCTAAAATTATAGCTTGCATTTCATGTCTTTTTTAATCCTTATTTTGGATGTTATAATCCTTAATTTTTCTGTATTTCTCAGTTTTTTTTGCATGTCTCAGTTTTCTAAGTTTCATCCCTGCAGTAAATGGCTAAATGCTGCAGAGGTCGGGAGCATCCCATCTGCTGTTCCAGCTGTGCAAAGAACTCTGGGAAGTGCCTGCAAAACTCTGGTGCTACTAGTATTTGATCCCAGAAAGTTGTTATTTTCACTGTTTTCATTCATATTTTTTCCCAATTTATTTAGTCATTATTAGCATTCAGCTACAAATAAAAATAAGGGTAATCAGTGGCCAACATTAGAACACAGTGCAGGCACAGACTGTATATAAAAGATAGATGCATTCCAGGTTTGAAAAGTAAAGCCAGCAGGTTGCAGCTGCTCTGGTTAGAAAAATAAGTCAGATTGTATATAAGTCAATGGGAAAATGATCCTTTATGCCCTTTTATCTGTGACCTCACAGTACTTTCCTCATAGATTTATGAATAAACCATTTTTCTTATGTTGCAACTTCTGGTCCTGAGTGTAGTCCAAAATTACGATAAACCAGTGGACATCTTAGTGAGAGCCTACTGTGTGATTGGCAAGTTGCTACCTTATGAGTGTGCAGTGTCCTTTGATTTCCCAGTCTGCTCCACCCCTCGCTCACACCAGTGTGGTGACAGTTAAAATGCTCAGCTTGAGACTTTGCAGCAGAACTTCACTAACCACTGGGTGACATCACGGTGGTTACATCCGTGGGCCGTACACAGTTGATGGACGGTGATGGCGAGCACGAGACTTTTGACTAATTTCAAATGAACTGACCCTGCGTTATCAGAAATCCAGCTGTAAGATGTTGAAGAGGAAGTTCTTTTGTGATGCAGCGATTGGTTTTAATTGAATAAAATAAAAAGGCAGCTGAGATAACGAGCTCTGCCACAATGGAAGGTAAAGAGATAAGTAACAGCATGAGAATTAAAAGTTGACTGTTTTTATCTAAAATTAGTCTCCTTCGCTGTCATACGAATTTGACTGCAGAGGAAACCAGATCGCTTCACCCGTTGTGCATGCATAGAATTATGAAAAGGAAGGAGGCAGGGTAAAAACGTTTACTTATAAAAAAAAAGTTAAAATCATCTTATTTTTTGCTCTATAGAAACACAAAACAAAAACAAATAAGCTCTATATGAAGGAAGGTCTATGAATAAGTACATTCATCCATAGTATCCGGCAGAGAGCTGGATTTATTTATATCTTGAAAACCTCCTCCTAGAGTTAATGGTCTGTCCTTGAATTTTATAAACACTTTGAGATGTAAGAATATTATGGTTTGAAGCTTTTATTTTTCTCTCAACTCATTTTTAACATTTGCAAACCAGTGAGGGCACGAAGCAATTCCTGCACACAGCATCACACAGTGGATTACCTGCAAAAGCCCACGACTGTTTTTGCCTCTCAAGATATTTCTCAATAAACATTTCGATGCCATTAGGAGACCAGTCCTTGTGTCACTGCTTGCAAACAACACTGCTGATGGCAATGACTGAAAAAGAACAAGGCTGCCCTGTGCATGTTAAGTCATATCACATGTTACTCGTGCATGTGGGAGGTTGATTGCAAGAGATTGGATAAGATTTGCATATGCCTTTCCTGCTTTTGCTGTAATTTGTCAACAGACCCTGTCACTGTTACAGAAAAGATTCTTTTGCAGCACTGAGTAGCACAAAGAAAAGTAACGCAGCAGAGCAGACACATGCAAAGGCTGCCTTAGATGGAGTCTTTCAACGTTCCATTGAAAAGGAAGAAAATCTGCGACCTGTCAAACTACACTGTAATTCACTATACAGCGCTGCATGCAAAAGTCTGCCTACGAGCGGTTACATTTTAAATGTTTCATTTTTCTCCTTTGTGCTATGCACCGCTGTAAAGTTTTCTTGCTATTTTTCCTGTAATATGACAGGATCATATCATAACGGAAGTGTGCAGAAACCGTGTTTGACAGGTTAAGACAGTTTGTTTAGTCATGTTGCATGTGCTATCCTGCACGACAAAGCACGCTTTAGGGTGTCAGACCACTCAGCAGATACCCACTATAATACACTTTGATCAAGACAGGAAATTAATAATGCAGGAAACAGCAGACCATTGCACATAATTGTCTGCTCGAGTGTGCAGAAGTATTTGCAATTTGATAAACTGCTTTCAGGATGTGCACACAACAGGCGCATGCATTGATGACATGAGATGAGATCAAACTGGTAGTTTTGACAAAGCAGGTTCTGCAATAAGACTCATGTCTTTGTGCACTTAAAGCAGCACTATGTAGAACCGCGGCTGGAACCCCGCCTGCTTTCTTTAGAGGTAGAACTATACAAAATCGCATTTCTCTGGATTTCACATTTAAATATAACAGTGTTGTCCCAAGCTGTGCGTGCCATTTGATGGTGCAGCTACAGACATTCTAAGTGCAGTGAGAAGGAACCAAAAGAGCAAAAAGGCACCCAACCAGACGACTCAACAATGAGCTGAAACTTGCTGCATAATTGAGTGGGTTTATAGGAGAAGAGACAGATCATCTGGGGCAAATGGAGCAAAGTAAAACCAGCTGGCATGGGAAAAAAAAAAAAGTAATGCAACTGGAAATCCTAATTAATGTATGAGAGAGATTATTGTTATTCCACAGTAGTGTTAGTCCTGTGTGGGGTGGCACCTTGATCGCAGTGGCAGGCATCTCACACGCATTATCCAAACTCAGGATGAATGAGGAAAATGGGAAAGGCATTATGCCAAATATCAGATTTTGTTTTGCAGGTGAAATAAAGGTCAGCGACATTTGTTTACTCTCCTGAAGCTCTGTGTCACTCAGTGTCATATGTACTCAAAAGAAAAAAAAAAGAGTTTGCTCAGAAAAACTGAGGGAGTTTTGCCAATCTTCGAATTTGTTTTCATGTTAAGGAAAACAGCAGAGTTCTATATTATAACAAAGCAGAGATATGACAGCTGGGGTTTTAAATCTGGCTGCTGCAAACACTGCTACCATATGAGAGAACCGTCGGCGCTTGCTTCAAATAAATCTTTCAAAGCAGTCACTCAGTATTGTTACAGTATTATTTTTCACTATTATCTTACAAAACAGCAGGCCAGGTGTTGAGGAAACCAGTCAATCATCCATCACAATGAAAGCGAAGCAAGGCTAAAACTAGCAATGTCAGCGCTGCTCCCAATCTCACAGTTTCAGCTGTCACAGCTTCTCTTTCTCGGCTAATGGCTTTAGGTTGCAGAGAAAAAGTGGAAGAAACAGGGAGAAGAGAGTGAGTGGGGGGGAAAATGGTGTCTGTGAAGGGATAAGTTTCAGGCATTAGCAGTGACAAGCCAACTACCTTGGAGACTCGTGTTGGGTGCAGCCACAGACTGCATATAAACATAGCTGCTGGGATGTCACCCATTGGTTCGTGAAGCCCAATTTGGAGCCTCGGTCGTGTCAGGATTTTGGTGACTCCTCTGTTTTTTGGAGCCAGCAGTAACCTTATTTAGGTGAGGCAGTGGAGTACTAAAATACCTGCTAATTAGTGCTAAGTAAAAAAAATAAAGAAAAAAAGAAAAAAACCACATTACTGTATCAGACATTTGCATTAAAAATTCTCCAAAAGACACCACAAACATGGTGTTCAGTGGTTCAAATTAGCAGAGGTAAAGCTTTGCAGACAGCTTTAGAGATTTCTCACGTGACTTCATTGCCACATCAAGAGTGGTCCGCCATACTGGACGTGACGCAACCAAAGAGGGAGAAATATGCATTCAACCAAATGGTTGGTAAGTCGTCTCTGGAGGTTGCTGGCTGTTGCTGGGTGAAATCGGTCACAAAGAGTCTGCACCAAAAACCTCCTTATGATTGCTTTAGTCTCTAGCAGATTGTTATAGTCACCTGTGGTTTCCACGGAAGGCAGCTGACTTGTCTGTAAGTACTCACCAACTACTTGCTGAGCTGCAGTAAAACTTGAAAAACTGTGAGGCAAATCGGAAATGTAAAAGCTGTGCTGAAGCCAACGCGTTTCAAAAAACACAACTTTTACTTTGAAGGCAAATAATCTCTGTTTCTGGTTTGTATCGCACTTTTCATAGTTGCACTGCCACTCAGAGAGTAACTCATCAGTCTCCAGCAACCACTCACCAACTCATCAGGGATTGCATATTTTTGCCTCACAGCCAGTGGTTGCCAAATGGTCACAGACTGGTCTCTAAGCCTGCGTGACTGGGACCTCATTCATTTCAGAATGGCAGACAATTTAATATCATGAGATCAGCGGTCACGTGTCTGCAAAACTCAGACTACAGATGCTTTCAGTCTAAGTGACCAATCTCCTAACTTAAAAAAGTATAAAAAGTGGTAGATTAGCTATTGAGATCAAACCTTTTTTCTTGTCCTGGCCTGTAAACATATTTATTTCTGATGTAAAGGTGGAAGTGTGTGATTGTTTATGTTACTGTTCAAGCCAGTTTCAAGCAGCCCTGCAGTTTTTTTGGCAGAACCTTGTAGTTACTGTGGCTGTGGAGAAGCTGGAAAGGACTAACACACACAAACACTGATGCAAATTATGTAAAAAGTTCATAAAGGCCAGAGAGCTGCCTATTTGAATTAGAGCAGATAGGGAAAAGCGTGGCTACTGTGCCTGTTTAATTCATCCTCTGAAGTCACAGAGAGAGGAGCTGGGAAAGAGAAGACAGAGAAAAGAGTGGGCACAAACAACAAAGAGACATTCAAATGAGACAAAGAAAACGTAAGAACCAGTTTAGATTTCAAAACGTTTAAATACTGTCTGGAGATTGATAGCTATTTTCTCTGATCTTACACATTCAGCTCATTTCACTGCCACTTTATTCATCTTTTTATTGTGCCACCTTCGCAACCTGCCTTTATCTGACTTTCTCCCTCGAGCTTGCGATGCAATCAGTGGGTCTGGACAACTCCCATGGGCAGTTAGCCTTGACAGCTGACAGCGACTGGTTTCAATGCATGCCCTTGATATGTGTGTGTGTGTGTCAGGAAAGACTCAGGTGTGGACTGAGAGTAAAGGATTCAATGACTGATGTGATTAGATAGATGAAAAAAGAGAGAGGTAAGGGAAGTGGACTTCATTTTTACAGTAATAATCCCACACAGCTGCATCAGGAAATGGAATGGCATTCATTTATCATCATTTTCCGAACCTTCAAAGGGAAGAAAATTTTCTCCATGACATTTTCTTCCTTTTTTCCCAGGTAGAAATGCCCACACTGCTCTCTAACCCTTTAGTTTGACTTCTCTCACAGCAGCAGCTTGATATCACTGTCTCACGGTCCACGTGACCTGCTTAAAAATGGGCAGTCAGGTCATCTCCTCGCACATCAAAAACATTCTGCTGGCTTACGTGACTCATTAAGTGACAGAGCACTAAAAACATCCTAATTTACTCACTTTTTTGGGGAGAATAAAAGGCTTCACCCCCCACCCCACCCACGCCCTCCCGGGAAAAAGCAAAAAAAAGAAAAAAGAAAAAGGCATATCTGCAGTTTGAAAACAAGTTGTTGTCAGAAGTTTGTTGTTCCTCCCTTTCTTCCTCCCTCCTGCCCAGAGAAAAACTCAGTAATGAGACATATCTGTGTGGATCTTGTTTATCAGTTTGACAAAACTTTGGGGTACGAATTCCTTTGACAGCACACTGTTTCTCTTGATTTCTCAACTACCTTTTGACCTAACGTCTTTGGCAGATAAATCTGAAAAAAATGAGAAAGGATTTGTTTTCTTCTTCTTCTTTGCAAAGAAGCCTTAACCCACTTTGAAAACATATCTTGACTGAGGTGTTTGGAGCATTGTTTCTAATCAGACATACTGTAAATAAAACAAGGGTGAGCATTAACAGTCTAAAAATCTCCCTTTCCTGCAATGCCATGCTGCACAGAAGCACAGTAAAGTTAAGCAGCAGGTTTCTAGGTGAGGTGACCCGCGTATTTATTTTTTTTAACCTAAGAAGGCCTGATGTGTCAGGGGGCTGTACTGCCATAGGAAATAATCAATCAAAGAAGCGCACAAGCCCCCCGAAAGGCTTGGATATTGACCTTTGGAGTTAATGTTGCAAGAGGCTACTTGTACTCATCTGGCGTTGGAAGGAAGCCAGACACAAAGCTGCAAAAAATTTCAGATGACAGGACTTGCAGATAACCGAAGCAATGACACTACCACTTGCACATTTACACTTGCATCCACACATGCTCTTGGAGACTCATGCACATTTGCCACTCGCCACACACACACACACACACACACACACACACCTCTACTCTCCTGCGGTGACATTTGAAGGACAGGGGCCTGGAGGGAGAACAGGTTTTGAGAGGTTAGATGAGGTGGAGGGCTGGCTGGTTGAGGGTGTGAGGTAAACAACACCTCTGAGTTCAGCGTGCATGCCTAATGTGCTCTCTCGCGCTGACGGCTCCGCTGGGCAAGACTGCCGATGACAGGCTGTCTGGAGAAGTCTCCTACTCCTGCACCATCTCACTACCTCGGTCTCTCGCGCTGTCTGTTAGCTTTACTCTGTCCAGCTGTCCGTGTCGGGTGTGGACAGCTTTTGGTGCAGTCTCTGGCTTCGTCTTCCCTGCTTGACATAATCAAACCTCTTTCCTCCTGCTGTCATGCCACAAGCTTAATAATTTAAATGTAAAAAAACCCCAAACAAACACAGGCATGCAAATGAAGACTGAATATATGTGATTTTACATAAAATGTAATATTTTATCGTTCTATAACTGTGTGTTGGAGGAGAAACTTTTTTTTTTTTCTGGCGACTGATTTTCAGTGGTCTCAAAGCAGCAGTTAAAAACATCCGGGGCATTCCCTTCACCTTTGTACAGTTTTATGAAATGCATACTAATGATATATTCATGGTCACTGGCAGCAATGCACACATGCAGATCAAAATACAAAGATATGTACAAATGTGAATTGTACACTCTTAAGGTGTGTTCAGACTGAAGGTGAAGCAAATTTTAGAGACGGACATGACTGCATACAATATCGAGTGTACAGGTGGACACGGGTTTGATCAAGGCAGCGTGAACTGGCGCAAAAACACTTTTGAAAAGATGCGCGCTTCGCACTCATAAATATACAAGGAGACAAGGAGGGAGGAAAAAAAGGTCTCTGAGCAAACGGCAGAAACATCTCGGTAAGTATTGAAAATCTGTCTAAGTGAGAGCTGTAGCACACACACACACAGTGTATGAAGGCACACTCTGCTCATGCACAAATTTGGTGCGTTGTTAGCTTGTTGTGTCTCGTGTCCGATGCCTGTAGTGCGTAAACCCACAGTGCACAAAACACTCAAGCCGTCAAACCTGCGCGAATAAAGCAAGGCGAAAAATTTGCTTTGCTTTCTGTCTGAGCACAACTTTACAGCTATCTTTAAAATTTAACTAGTGGTTTTTACCCCCCGACCTGAGTTTGTTAGCCTCATTTACTCATATTATCCAATTGGAGCCCATCTCTCTCTCTACTGACTGGTTTTGGAGAGGGCAGAGGTGACCGGTTGGAAGTTCAGACGAGCAGAAGCGAAAACAGACAGTAATGAGTACTGTTGTGTTCCGAGGAGATAAAAATCACATTGACATCATTTACTCAGGGCATACACATAGAACATTTATTGCTGTGAAGTCAGGCTTTAACCTTTGATGCCATATTCAGTGACACAAGGATTTGTCTCAGAAAGATAAGAGGATATATCTTTGATGCTAAAACAGCCCTTGGTTGCTTCGTGTTTTCCCACTTCGACCTTTAACCCCAGGTACCCTCACTGACAAACAGGACACTTCAGGAAAAGGCAAACACTTCACCTGAAGTTACAAACGCACATGCGCATGCACTCCCTCACGCAGACGCGCACACACACACACACACGCGCGCGCACACACAAATGCCTCACTCGTTAATACCCAACACCATGTGCTAAAACATAGTCATCAAAGTGATTTTGCATGATAAAAAAGGTCAGACCCTCAGATTTTCTCACATCACCTCATTCCTCTTGAGAAATGAAAGAAAAAAAAAAAAGGTAATGATCAAAACACCAGGGATACAACAGTCTACCTCTAGAAATCAGGCTTAAAGATGAGCGTCTCCTTTTTGGATGGAGCAGGTAATCGAGTGGTGGAAGCCAAAATAAGTTTCCATTAAAAGACGCAAAGTCTTGTTCCGCTGTTACAGTTTCAGCTTTTCATATCAAACCATGGTGTGTTGAAAGGGCTGCTACAACATACTGTATGTGTGAAGAGATGGGGAAAAAAGAGAAGATGAGTGCATCACGGTGTCATTTCAAGAATAAGCATACTGTATTGCAATCCCAGAATCATGCTTAAGGGACACAAATGTGCCCATAATCGATATGTTATGGTGTAACGCTCAAATTAAAGCTTTCATAGAGATGGTGCACGCTGTTCGTGGTTTTTAGCATAGGAGACTAAAAGCAAACAAAGTTCCCTGGTGTGCAGGAAATGTCTTTGAGCTAGAGAGTCCCCGTGTGGTGAGCGAGTATGGCTGGTCCCACCTCTGGTTGTCCTCTGAGACTCCAACGTCTAGAAAATAAAATCACGAGGAACCAGTGTTCCCAAAGAGAAATGTGCTGGAGGGAACAATCGCTTCAGCGCACAAAGTTTGTTTGAAATTTTTTGCTTCGTTGTTTTATACACTGTCCACACCTTAGAAAAAATGTTAGAAAACTGGAAGCCACTGGCAGACAAAAAAAAAGTCCTAGACAACAAAGTCAAAGACACTGCATGGGTTAAATTAAATAGGGACAAATTAACGGCAACACTTGCACGTGCCTATTCTCTTTTCTACAAAAATAGTGGAATAGAAATCACATGGTTATCACCCAACATTGACATCTCAATACACTTCTGTATATAGTTAAAAATCGTGGTTAAATGCAAACCCATCATGCAGTCAAGGTCCCTTGCAACACTTGAGTTTTTTTTTTTTTTTTGTCCATTCGCTTTAAATCCTTAAACATGGTGAGAGGAAGTGGTGTCAAAAGGTGTGTGCTTTAAGTCTCACTTGAGCGAGGGAGCTGCACATTTTCAGTGCAGGCAAAGCCGCCCCATGCACACGATGCTGCTTCTCCTGACCGGGCTCGTGAATCTCCATCCAACCCAGCTCTCCGTTATGCTATATTTCTTCATGTTCATGAGTGAGAAATGCTGGCAATAGAAAGGAAAATAACCAATTTCACGAATCACGCCATGCACAGTTATACCTCCATAGTCAGTTAATTTATTTTCATTTTCCGGTGCCACCGAAGACCGAGTTGACAGACAGCACAAAACTTTCCTCGGCTGACACCTCTCTCCCTCGTTTCAAAAACACAGAGGTACGGTGCAGTGGTGAGAATGATTTAATTCATGCCTTGGATACCTGAGGCGGTGCTCTCACACACAAACGTGAGCGAACATTCCTGAACTTTCCTCCACCCTCGTATTTTACTCTGATCTCAGCAGAAGCTCCTGTGCCAGAGTGAGTAAGACCTGTTGTTTCCGTCTGCCGGAACAGATGGACATTAGATCCGCTTTCTGCTCTTCCAGCCAAACAAATGACCTGCCTTCTCCTTTCCCAGTCTTCCTTCCGCCTTCATATATTCCGCCATCACAAAGCCACCGCCCACGTACTTGCCACACTGCCTCTGAGACATAAGAGAATCAAAACACCCTCTGTTGGCATGGATAGCTATTTCTTGTTTGGGTACTTCTATTTTTGCATTTTCAACCTCAGTGAACCTTTCGCAGAGAAAGGAAATTACAGTTGAGCAACATCAAGACTCTTTGTTGTGTCTTTGAGTTCAAACCCTTCTGTATCTCCTCCTGGGTTTCCCACGTGAACAGGAGCTTCCGTGGCCTCCTCTGCTGGTACAGCCCCAACTGGGTCGGAGAACCTGTCTTCAGATCTTGGGCCTTAAAAGGCCACTTCCACACTAACAGACCATAAGCAAGACCACTCCCCTAGATAGCACAAAATAGGATATGGGCTTGTCACAAATGTATAGAAATGGGTTGAGGGGGCAAGATGAGGGTTTGGTTTTGGAATCATGTGTCATCAAACCTCTCTCTCACTGATGAGGCAGAGAGAGTGAGAGGGATAGCAATGGGTTCAGATCCAAGGAATGGAGAGACAAAGAGAACGTAAACATTGGGTTTCATCTGTTTTTTCGACAAGGCCCTACTGTTGTTTGGCTTGAGCTCTTCCCCTTTAGTCCTTGCTCTCCATCTCCTATTTCCCCTCTTCCTTCTCCTCTTCTTGTATCCACCCCAGTCCAGGGGTTGGCCAAGAAGCCCTGGGGGTCCATAAGTTCCAGACCCATAATCTCTCTGCGACCCTCCCTGCTCCGGGAAGACAGCAGAATCCCCCCTTGGTCCAGGCTGCCTGTGCTGTTGCACTTCTTTACTGCTCCTCCTGGGTAAACCAGGGAGCTGGGTGACAGCAGTGATGTCAGCGACAAGCTGCTCAGTGCCTCTGACAAGTGTTCACTGTTGCCCGCTTGACTGGAGCCACAACCACCAATAGACGATCCAATCCCTATGCCCAGGTCCTCATCTGAAGGGTCGATTGAGTCATCACGGGTGTAGCCTGGGCTGGTGCTGCCACGCCCGCTGCTTTGGCTCCGCTGGTGACCCCTGGTGGCCAGAAGGGTTAGACCCGATGATGGGCTCGGTCGTGGTCTCAGTGTCTGGACTGGAGAAGAAATGGAGGTGGCGTCTTCAGGCAGAGGGAGAGGACACATAAGCGGCAATGGAGCTGACGACAATGGAAAGTCTAAGTTCTGAGGTGGAGACACACTGAAGCTCAGTCCTTCTTCCAAGGTGGTCTGAAGGCTGCCTTCAGAGCTGCCTGTAGCAAGGGATGAATCACTGTGGGAGGGGTACTGAAGAGAAAAGAGACAGAGGGGAGAAAGATAATGAGTTCATCAATCCAACTCTCTTTTTCATTAAGGCTTGTAACAATACTGATTACAAGCCTGCTTTCATTATATTTACTTCATCAGCATTTGTTGTTAGCGAATACTGAAATACATCACAATAAAACCTCACAACTGCCTTTTTATGTTTCCACATCAAACATCATCCAACTTACCGTAATCTACCTGGTCCCTCTTCCCCTCTTACCTGCGTGCAGAGCTTCTTTCTATGAGCTCCAGGCGAGCGGAACGAAGCCCAGGAGGCTCGGGAGGCCAGCCTAAGGCCCCTTGACAAACGTAGGCTTCTACTGCGGGGAGGTACTGGGATGGCTGCTTAAGAGACCAGTAGAGGAGGTTATTCGTAGGTTGTCCCAACCAGATTTTGTTGTAGGATTTAATAGACAGATTTTGCATATGTGATGCATTAATATGTAGTTCGGGCCTGCATATGCCCAATATGATGCCATCTGATTTCAAAACTAAATTATAGTAAATAAATAATACTAGTAATACTGGAATCCAGCTGTGCATGTGCACATGTTGAGCAAATCATATCGCAGAGGTGAATTTCTTCCGTACAGTCCCTTCTCCTCACTGTTTAATAGTATACTTTGAGAGCTACTGCATGTGGATTTTTCTTCTTTAAATAGTTCTATGTAAATACTTGAATTGATCATTTTATTCTTTGATTGCTTAAATGTTGTTTAACCAAATTATACAGTATTTTGCTGAGAATGTCATTTACGATTATACATATCCAGAGTAACAAGCTAATCACACTAGGCTTTAACTTATATGTTTGTACGTAAACTAGTCATGAAAACCAGTAAAACCAGTGTGCTCACACAACAACAACAAAAGCCTTGTGGTGGATTTACTCACCGGGGCTGCAGTGAGGTGAACATACACGCGGTTGGTGTATTTGCATTTCCATCTCCTGTAGTACAATCTCCATCTCAATGCCTGTGCTGAGGGCCCTGCATGGCTGGCTCTGCACCACAGTCTGAATCTGGTGGCCTCCTTCGAGACTTCCTCCACCTTCAACCTCCTCAGAGCTCGGAGAGTCACTGCTGCACTTTACCTTTAAGAGAAAAGATTATCTGACATTGAAGAAAAAGCTAAAAAAAAAAAAAAAAAAAAAAAGGAAAAACATACATCCAGAAGAGATTAATGAAGAAAGTTGCTGTATTTTCCTACATATATAAATAAGGCATATAGGCTCAATTTGTACTTCAAACTGCTGCGACCTGTGTTGCAAAAGCCTATATGATTAAGGTGATCATTAACTTAGCATAAAATTTGCCTTAAACGCTCATTTCATCTCCAAGGGAATAATTAATTCAGAATTCATTTGATATATTTTAAATTGATGGTTCCTAGTTGATACCAAGCCTTACTGAAAAAAACAGCCCCTCAGGTGCTGTGCAGATATTAGACATGGCCTCTGATTCAATTAATCCTTCTGGCTTTTTATCGCAGTGCTATTGTAAGTGTGAGCACGAGCTGTTAACTGTCATGTGAATCCCATATTTTGTGACTTAAAATGTTTTAGGTTCGAAATTTGTGAGTGTTCGTGAAATGGCCTCGATATCTCGAAGTGAGAGGCAGCAGGGAGATGAAGGTGAGCGTCTGAAAATAAGCGTGTACACGTGCGAGAGTGGGCGTGCACAAATGCTTTTGTGCTTTCATTAGTGTATCGCACCTCTGAGTCATTCAACCCGAGCCCCTGAACAGCCCCATTTCAAGGGCTACAAATCTCAAACAGCTAACAAGCATTCACTTATACCTGCGCGCGCACACACACACGCACACACACACACACACACACACACACACACACACACACACACACACACACACACACACACACA
>JAVDPK010003189.1:83188-98664 GCA_034780415.1 Cichlasoma orientale
CTCTCTCCGCTAGCGGATTTCACCAGAGCTTTTGTCAGTGTGTTTGTTCCTGTTTGTTAAATGATCTGAACCTATCAGCTACATTGCATGAGTCTTAATGGTCACAACATAGTAAATCTAAGGAATATCATATCAGTCCACCAGTAGCCACACACTTGCACAAACAGGCACCACTCCTGCTCTTTTAGATCGCTGTCTGCTTGGCTTTTACTGATTTGTATTTCTGAAATATGCTGACAAATGATCATTTACCAGAGTCTATTCACTCTGTCATCACGGCACAGTTATCACTTAACTTCATACAAACTACAGCAAGCAGAAAGAAATCTTTTCCATTAATTCAGTACAAATTCTCATTGGTGTATAGTTTTTCTAGGTACTCTGCCAATAGGTGTTCCAAACATCTTGGAGCGCTCACCACTGTCGTCTGTTTCGACACATATTTATAGACTATTCCCATGATGCTGAGATCAGAGCTCTATGGCAACCATAGCATCTGGTGCTGAACTCTTGTTCTTCCTAAATATATAGTCCCTACATGTATGGTATCATAGTGTAGTGTAGTGACTGTATGATGGTCTCATACTGCAAAATGAATTTGTGGCATTACACATGGCACTGCATGAAGAGAGATGAGAAATAAGAATTCATACATATATAAGGTGTGATCAAAAGTTTTAGTGATAAGCAAATCCTCACGGTGGTCTCCCTGTGCACCTCTGGACTGCTAACAGTGCTTCTGCTACATTTGAACTGCTCCCAAGAAGTTCTGACCTCTTGCATTTGGCCTTTCACAATGAGCTACACTCACTTACACAATGAGCAATCATCAACTTTTGTCACTAAGTGACCTGCCTTCATGTTGAGGATCATTACTGGTGAGAACAGCCAGGCTCATACACCACGCAGAAATGGTCGGTATAAGAACCAACAATGTAGAAGCACTAAAACAGTGCATCAGGTGAGGAATCCTGCAACTTCCTCCTCTTATCCCAAAATGAAATTGAAGATGAAGGGTCACTATTTTGATAGAGAGGAAGAGATCCAGCTCATGATGCAGATATGCAAGCACAAGTGCTCACAGCAGATGGTCCTGTAAAAAGAAATGAAGTAGTCCACGGGTCCACTAGGACATGACCTTGAAGGAGCCTGTGGCCAAAATTGAATCAGGTAAGGTTCATAGTTTTTATGAGCAAAGGCACCAAAGTTCTTAATAACTTCCAAAACTTTTTCACAAAATGACATCATTTTGCCTAAATGCCAGTGCCGTCTGTTATCTGAATATCAATGTCACTATTATCCCTTCACCTTATGAATGGGGTGTTGAGGTGTCTATATTATTACATTGTGACATAACGTTATGTGTAGTTTCAACTTTGAATTGCCTTTTATATCAGCATTTTCCAGTGGTTTGATTCATTTTCTTTATTTCCGAAAGTAGCTTCAGTGAAAATGATATTAAGGAGCTTTCAAATAGTCTTCAGTGGTCTTTTATACTTGCAACCAAATTAATAGCAAAGGCCCACCCTGCTCCACTGAACTGTTCCCTGCAGACCAAACTGCAGTCACTCTCGTGCTGCGGATCATCCCTGGTGCTTATTAGGCAGTCGCTTGATGAAAATTTCCAGTGTCATACACACTGCACCCAGGTGTCCCGCTGTGTCTTGCTGCCCGCTCAAACACAACAACATTGCACAGAACTCTCAGCAGTGAAAGACTCAACGCCTGTACTCACCCATACTAGCTGTCTCTCTCACATACACACGCAAAAAAACACCCAATTTGCAAGTCTGACGTTGAAAGAACGTGGCAAATTAAAGGAGATCAGCACTGGATCAGAGAGAGTAAATCTGAGCTAGACAAAGAGATTGCCAGAGGAGAGCAGGTACTGAAGGAAAAGAGGAAGCATATAAAAGAGCGAGGAAAGATTGATGGCTTGACAGCATCTGCAGACAGGCAGAAAGCAGGGCTGACAGATGAGGAGGTGTAGAGCCCAGTTATTGCTTCTTCTGCGATGACCTGCTGCACTTTGTCATTGTGATAGACAACACCGGCACAGGACAGTATGTTTGCGGGTGTGCGGTTTAATGCAGGATCTCCTGTTTACAAAACGCCCCCAAAATACAAGAACAAATAAAGGAGGTTGCCGGTGGGTGCCCGCGTGCATACATCAACATGAATGGGTGCTTGTGTGCATGCATGCGGTGGGCCTCACTGAGTCACATTACTGCACATATGGAAAGTTGCTCTAATCTTATGCTGCTGAGTTTCATTAAGGGCTTTAATTTTCTGTTATACTGTAACATAATAGCACACGGAGCAGTTGACACGCTTTATAAAGCATAAACTTTGACTGCACTTTCCATTCAGACTACTTCGTGTGATTAATGAAGCCCCGTGTGTATCCCCGAAAGTACGTGCAAAAATGCGTGTTCTTGCGTACCCCCCTAAATGCTTCCAATTTATTTAAGAGGCCATTGTTTTGTTTTAGTGTGTGTATTTCTGTGTGCATGAGTTTGTATAGGAGAGTGTGCATTCAGGGAATTTTTGTGTTTCACAAAGTAATCCCAGCTTTTTTTTTTGATCAAACCAAAAAATTTGACACAATCCCCCGCTCTCTAGTCAGTGAAACCCCAAACTGAACGTTAGCAAATGCTGTTAGCCGTATATGTATGCGCATTTACACAGATACAAAGAAAAGTAGATGTTTTCAGGATTAAATTACTACCTCAACACTTATTTGGAGCTAATGTGCCAATTTTTTTCCCCCATCCAAAACCTGGAGGCACTTTTATAAAGCATCTCAGAGGAAAGAATTAAATGTCTCAGGCTGATGTTTGGTTTTCCCTTCAGAGTGCAGGTGTAAAAGCATTTTATTTATAGACTGAGGAGAGCTGCTGTAATCTGGCATGCCCAACATACAGGTTTGTACAGGAACTTTCCACTCCGAGGAAATCGACGTCTTAAAATAAATTCGAAATTGCAGCTTTAACCGCAACATTCTCGATCTCTCGTTTCTGCCAATGCATACATGCATTTTTCTATTTTCAGAGCTGGTCTGCGCCTTCCACTAAACACAATAATAAAAGAAGACTCGGTAAGCCTGGTTTTGCAAAGTAAAAGATATTACAGACACTGGATATTTTGTTATTGATTTATATTTAACTCTGGCTACTGTGTGCTCCCTCCCACTCCCTGAATGCAGCTGTCAGCCCAGAGAACTGCAGCTACAGTGAACGAGGAGGACTGAAGATTCACCTGCAGCTCTCTTGAAGGGAAAGTAAAATGTTTTCCCAGAAAGTCACTAGATTTCTTGGGAGCTCATTGTGAAACAGCATTGCTAATGGGGTCATTAAAGTGTCCAAACCTTGCTAAATTGGCAACACGAGTAGCTTATTTACAGCCTTAATGTGATGTGGGAGTTTTCTCAGTACTAGTAAATTATTCAGTGTGATTAATAGGTGCGATTCTCAGATGTTTGTCCTGTAAACCTGAGCCCATCACAAACAATCTGTTGATTGAACTCCAAAACACGTCACGTCAACTAAATATTTGACTGAAAAATCAATACTTGTGTTCAGTTTTTGCTTGTAAATGTGACCGCGTTTGAGATGATGTTACTATCTGGCAACGCTGCCCTCCTCAGGTCCCGTGTGTGTGCCGCAGACATGCTTGTGTTCATGTGTGTTTAGGGTTGTACCTCTTGTGGGTGGCCCTTGCAGTCTTTGCAGATGGGCTGAGGAGAGGAGTAGTGGTGGAAGACAGAACCGGAGAGGTTGTCGATCATCAGCATCTCCCCCTCTAAGGTATCCTTGATCAGGAGAGATACACTGTCCAACCACTGGCTCTCCTGGAACACATACGCACACGCACACGCGCACACACACATACACACACGGACACATACGCAGGGGACGCGGGGCGGCAGACCAGAATGCACGCAGGCGCAAACATGTGCACATGCGGACATGCGAGGACAAAGAAACACGCAGGGGAAATGCATACACCATCGAAATGGTTATAAAAGTGCCCGTGTGCACACGCTGGTATGCTTTTGCAGTTTTCTCATACTGTGCTCACACACAAATACACACTCATGTCACTCACGTACACACTCACCCCCACAACAGTACATTTCACACTGCATACGCCCTCCTTTCTGACATTCCTGCACTTAAATAAAAAAAAATTAAAATCCCTCACACACTGTCAGAGATTATGTACAAATAAATGAGAACAAGTCTTCCTCTCATATTCTGTTGGCCTTTAGGGCTAAACACTGTTCTCTTTTGGAAAAAAGAAAAAAAAAAAGCTCCTCAATAATATAACTCCAAACCCTCATTAGCCAAGTAACACATAATTTTACTATCAAAGCCTTGAGCAGTGAGAGCGGTGCAATTACATTTGATATATCACCTCAATTAGGCTGTTCAATACCTTGTTGAAACAATTTAAGATTTAAGCATTTGCTTTGTGAGTTGGATATTATTAGGTTTAAAGCAATTTAGACTGAATCACTCAGGGCTTTTTCTGTGACTTAAATGATCCCTCCTTGCTTGAATCTCATCTGCCAGATTGTTTTTTCCAGAAACCAATCTGGCGGAAAAAGGGAAACTACTGACAGAAAAAAAAGAAGAAGAAATAAATAAAAAAGAAACTACTTTAAAAATGATGTCTGTGACTCGCAGCGGGGCGCCGTATTTCACAATGAATTGGATGCATTGTGCCTGTAGCACATTCCTAACTGCCAAAATAACTGTATTACATCAGCAGATGTATCCGAAAAGATGCTGTGAAACAGGGTCACTCCTCTTCAATCCCCACGCAAGCCTACTTTCATAACACGTTTCTACAACGCTGCATATGCCTATACTTAGACCTGTTATGCAAACACACATTTCTGACTCATGTGGTTATATTACAATCACTCATGGTTCATGTTTTGAAAATGAGTGGGCTAGCAATTCAAAAGACAGGTTACTGTACTCCCAGCAATATAAATACACCTAAATCATGCTGGTTTATGAAACTAGAGTTGCACTGCCACATTTTGGCACAGAGACAAACTGACTCTGCTACAAACAGCTTAGTGTATGCATGTGTAAGAAAACATACACTTCTCTGTTTCTGTCTCTTTCTCTCTCTCTCTGACAGGCCAGAGGTAGTCCATTCTGTGTAGGTTGAGAGCTTAATATAAAAATAATGTTTGATTGACTGTGGTGGCCTATGTGGTGGCCTCCATTAATAACTGTATTAGTGGACAACAATAGGGCTCGTCTGCAGGGAATGGAAGTTGAGAGAGAGGGAGAGGAGAGAGCTGAAATTAATTACTGCCTCTATCTGACTGTCACTGGCTCGCCTATTATCTGTCCTCTCTCATGCCCATACTCTCTCTCGCTGCGCACGTGTCAACTTCCTCTAGTGGCTCCTTTAGTCCCTGTGCAGTGCATTACTGGGGTTTCACGATGCACATAAAAAAGGCACTTTTCACTGTCTAATCTGGCACATTATAGATTGCATTAGCTGTAGCAAGAATCTTTTTGAAATCTCAAAGTTAAGCTGAGCAGTTTTGTAGATGAATACAAAATATTACAGCCATAGTGCAAAAATCTTGAGGCATCCTTCATCTCTGTATATTTTGCTAGGAAAATGGGAAATCCGCTGCCAATCAGACACCTTCCAGGTGGTATTACATGGTGGATCGAGATCTGACAGTATGTTTCTGCAGTCATAATTTTGACAAGATCTCCATCATCACCGGCTGAAATGCAGCCCCGAACCATGACAGAGCATCCACTGTGCTTTACAGATGGGTGTAGACACTCATTAATGTACCTTTCTTCTGACCTGACAATTTCTAAAGAAAAGAATCAAATTTGGGTTCATCCCTCCATTAGTCATAAGTTCTTGTAATTGCATACCTCAGCCTTTTCTCCCTGTTTCCCTTCCTTAAGAATGGCTTCTTGACAGCCGCCCTTCCACAGAGACCATTGTTTCTCTGCTAAACTGCCTGCTATTGTAGACACAACACTGGTTCATCCCTTGAGTTAGGTGCTTTTTTTTATGCTTGAATGATTCATTGGTCAGTGTTAAGTGGCTTAACAAACCAACAGCATTATTCAGGTACAAGGTCTGGACTGAAAATGAGTGAAAAAGCAGCCAATGTCCAAAGAAAAACTTTGAAAGACCCTCAGAAAGCTGGAGAACTATTGATCAAGGCCACTTTGAAAATTACAAGAAAGTCTGTCTCCTTGGAAACAAAATATAAAGAATGAGGGATGTCTCAAGATTTCCAAACAGTGCTGTATAATAAAATCATTCATTTTCATTGGAGGAGTAATATTACGGCAGCTTATGTCACACTGTTTGTGATTACACACTTCTTCACGCGCTCACTTGCACACAGACATTCAAACTAGTACACACTCAAACCCCAGGACCTGTGCTCTGAAGATATTACATCGCTCCAGCAGATCCCTTACAGAGACAGAGAACCAAAGAGAGCGAGAGACAGGATGCTGCCAGTTTATTCTCCCTGGTCTGCATTAAGTTCCTTCGTCAGCCAACACTGAACTAAAAATGGCTCCATGCAGCCAAGTTTAGCCCTACAAAGGTGAAATTCCTCATGGCAGCTGGTGAGTCATCTTTATGTGTGTCTTTCTGTGTGGAAATCTCAGGCTATCATTAGCGATTTCATAATGAAAGCGTATGTCTCTGCTGACTGTGAGCAGAAATGCGGCACCCTCCACTCGCTTTCTCACTCTCTCTCTCACACACACACACACACGTGCACAGATGTAGGCAGTGAAATTATGATTTCAAAAGCGTCACCTGTGCACATATGTATGCAAGCTCACATAGTCTCAAATGAGTATTGAAAGGTTAATAAAGCTTAAATGAAAAAAAGCTTCAGTTACTAAGTGATTAACATTTTTCCCCTCTCCTTGCTGACTACACTGGCTGCAATGACTACAACGAAGAAGGGGAAAAACTTTCATATGCAGTATCTGCATGATATCACTTTAGCTGATTAGTTTGATTTCGGAAAGTGCCTTTAATTTCTTCCTAATATCTTAACATTTCTATTATTTGGCTTATTCAAACAATTGCCTTTGTGCAACATTGCCACTAAGTCACTGCTAAGCGTCTCTTTCTTCCCGTCCCTTTATGCGCCTTTTCTGTTCCTCCCATCTATTTGTGTAAATGTTTAACCTTCCATGCCCTCACTTCCTTCTCTCAAAATCTCTTAAAGAAAAAGAACAAAAGTTCTAACAAATTATACAAAGAGATCGACTGATTGAGTGTACTCAAGCAATGCGGCTGTCAGTAAATTTTTACTAAAAAAGAAATCAAGCAATGATTCTCTCTTCTCTCTCTGACATCAGGACCATTCAAACAGAAATTACTGACATTGTTTATCACTTTTGTATTCTTCCAGCTTGTTCGTCAAATATGTAATTTTCCCTGCATGAGCTACTCCATTGATACCGTGTGAAGAGAAGCAAACTGACAGCCAGAGAGAAAGAAACATTACAGTAATATTACATACAAGTGTGCTGTCTGCTCATAGTCTGTGCTATACCTGTGCATTTTTATTTACCTGCATAACCCTCACATACTCAGCCCTGAGGAAGCCTACATTAAAAAAATATATAGCAGCTCTTACAGCAAAATATATGAAGTGTATGTACAATAAAAACCCTGTTTCTTAAAAGGTTTGTGTAAAATGCCACTAAAAACTGTTTACAGTGTTTCTGTGTAACTGAAACACACAATGAAAACAAAACAAATGCTGAAACTGAGATTTTTTTTTTCAAAGATGCTCATTCTGAATTTATCGCAAGCTTCATGCAGACAGGTTTTATCCCTTTCTTTAACAGCAGTCTGTACGTTTTTAGTTAATGGTTAGAAGAATAGCTGTAGTTTTATTTGTCATATTTTTTTGTTTCATAATAAGCTAGGGGCTTTGAGTGGGTGACAGGGCTGGACTGCAGGCAGGCCGGTTTAGTATTACATTACACGGAGAACGTAGTTTAGCATCGACTTACTGAAATAATGGCCTGGAAATAAGCAATAATTCTCTTAGAGAGACACTGCTTCAATGGCATCAAAAAGCATTAATGATGACTTCACATATGCACAAGTTACCGATGACGTGCACTAATCCACTCCTGCCATTGTGTATTGGCTTTTGAACTTTATAACTGATAACAAGCCAGATTTTCCCTCTCCTTCTTTAGCCCGGTTGCATCTATGATCTCCAAAAAAATGTATTTCAGATTTTGATTGGTTAGACCACATAACAGTTTTCCACTCCACCTCGGCCCATCTTAAATACGCTCATGCCCGGAGAAAGCGGCAGTGCTTCTGGATTGTGTTTATATGCTTTTCCTTTACACGGAGTTTTACCTTCCATTTAATGAAATCCACAAATCTGTTTCAGCTTTATGTGACATTACATTTAGGTTTAAATTGTTAAAGTATTCGCCCATGCACATACACTCATCAACCAGTTTACTGTACTTGAAATTCTTGGGTACATTTGTTCAACTGCTCGTTAATGGAAATATCTAATCAGCCACTTGGCAGCTACTCCATGCATTTAGGCATGAAGACATGGTCAATACGACCTGCTGAAGTTCAAACCAAGAATCAGAATGGGGGGAAGAAAGGTCATTTAATTGGCTTTGAATGTGTCGCGGTTGTTGGTACCAAACATACTGGTCTGAGTGTTTCAGAAGCTGCTCATCGACTGGGATTTCCGCCCACAACCATCTCTAGGGTTTACAGAGAGTGGTCCAAAAAAGAGAAAATATCCAGTGAGCGGCAGTTCTCTGGGCCAGAATGCCACAGGTCAGAGGACAATGGCCAGACTGCTTTGAGTTGTTAGGAAGCTAACAGTAACCAGGTACCACCCAGTTTCAACATTTGATATATTTTCTTTGTACTAGTTTCAATTAAATATAAGCTTTAAATGATTTTCAAACTATTGAATTGCTTATATTCATTTTACATCCCAACATCAAAAAGAAGGTTTCACTTGGTCTGTGTCTGAGTTTCCATGGTTTACGAGTATGTATTGTACAGTGCCTTATGGTACTTTCTATAATCTTCTTGCAATAAGCAGAATCCGCTGTTTTTTTAAGACAGTGGACAGAAAGGAACTATTCTTTATCCCCATTAGAGATGTAGAACTACTGGAGTACTACTGCAGATCCTAAACAATAGAAATCCTCTGCAAATAACTCAACACTGATGCTAAAAAACAAAACAAAAAACTAATGGTAATATTTATCTCATCCTTACTTTCAGACACAAACACATACACACGTTTATTCACTCACACACAACCCCCCCCCCCCCCACCTTTCACACTATCACAAAACAAACAAGAACGCTTGTGTACTGTCTTTTGCTCTCTCTCTCTCTCACGCGCACACACACACACACGCACACACACAGACTCACTTGTGCTGGTGAGTACATAGTCTGGCTGGAGTCACTGGAGTTATATGGTCCCTGGTGTGCAGTAGGTACTGCATGTCGCATCTTTCTCACTCCTTCTCCCTTCTCTCCTCTGGCACTGCTTCTGTCTCTTCCCCCCACTGGTCCTCCAGGCCCTGATCCAGCAATGACTAGTCCTTTGTCCACCCCCCCACCCCCGCAACCGGGGGCGCCCATGCAACAGAGGGTGCCCTGGGCCAACTCCAGCTCAATTTCTGCATCCATCTCCGCCTCCTCTTGGGCCTCCTTGTTGGAGTCGTCCAGGTGCTTCATCAGCACAGCCACCACCACGTTGATGAGCACGAACTGGGCGGTGAGCACGAAGGAGACAAAGTACATTGGCGAGATAAATTGAAGGCTTGGATTGCAGGCATAGTCCACATCAGTACCGTGGTCTGGTGGGCACTCCCGCAATGTATCCTGGTCAGGCAGAGGATGAGGAGAGAGGCTGGTCAAGGGTAGTTTATGTAAAGGGGAACAAAACAGATAAGACATCAGGAGTACCACATTGTTTTTGATAAGGCCTTCTGAAGATACAGGAAGTAGCAGGACTCTTTTTTTTTAATATTTGGAAAGTGGTGGAGATGATGGCAAGTCAAAATTTAAATTTCATCACCTATTGCTGCGAGCTCAGTCACGCCACAACTTAATCAGAGTCTGCATTCACCAAAAAAGTAATTTTAATGGTAGAATTATCTTTCTCCTGCTAACAAGGCTCTTTGTAATCACGACAGCTTGTATTATCATCGTACACTTCTATGCAAAACAACAGGGGCCATTTTTTTTTTCCTTTTGGAAAGTTATTAGTGGTTTTCCGGTCTGGTTAACATGTGCACAGCAGAGTTCAGGCAGAGAAGAACTAAAGTGACAAGTGTTTTCTTGAGGAAGTACACATATCTCACCCAGGCTGTGACCACACATAACAATTTTAGCCCTCTGAGCTGAAGCTGGTCTTTTCTGTCTAATTTGCTTTGACATTTACAAACCCCGTGCCCCTTCACAAAACTCCCATCATTTCTGCATCCTTTTTCATCTTCTTCATTTTTTTTTTAAACATATTTCGACTCTCTCGTCATCTGAGTCTCTGTTTTCTAATGCAGTCTCCCTGCTTTGCATTTTTGCTGTAATCCCCCCACCACCCCCACCCCCGGAGAGGAGAAAGCATAATAACTGGTCAGTTCTTTTAACCCCTTTCAGTTCCTCTCATCTTCCCTCTTATTACAGTCGGCAAGTGCCTCCTTTTCTCCCCACTGCACTCTCCCTCATTATTTCCTCCCCTACTATCGTCACTGCATGACTAATTACCGCTTTCCTTTTCACTAAACCAAAGCAGGTCTAACCTTTCTCACAGCCCAGGTAGCAAGTTGATGGATAAAATGGCTAAGATTTACTCTGAGGGGCACCATCTGTGGCCCGCTGTCCTGCTTCGTGGCCCGCTACCATCCACACTGCCTGCATCAAGTGTGTGCTTAATGGCCCACAGCCGACACACGCCAGCATTATCGCCGTCTCCTGCGCAGCCTAGGTGCGTGGGGGAGACGTGATAACTCCTGGTGGAAATGGATGTGATTTCAGAGGAAATTAGTGTGTGTGTGTGTGCGTGTGTGTGTGTGAGGCACTGACTCCCCTCATTAAAATGGAAATCTATGATCTAAAGTAGATTGAACCAAATATGTCCTGATACTATAAGTTTGTACCTTCATGATGCCATTCCAGTTGTCGCCCGTTGAGACTTGAAACAAGGTAAGAAAGGCCATGCCAAAGTTTTCAAAGGTAGCGTGACGACTCATACCCTCACATGGGTAGTCTTCATTGCAAACTGAGAAAAAGAGTGAGAGGAGAAGTAAAAAAAAGGAGGTGAGAGGAACAAAGGACAAAGGGGATTCTTAATTTAACAATCAACACTTTCCTTCCTAAAAAAACTGCTGCATGCAAGCGTAATCTCTCCAAGTAAGCCCACCCTGTAAAAATACTGTTATTAAATCAATAGCAGAGTGACCAAACCCTATCTGATTCTGAAAGTGCAAAAAAACTTTAGCTTATATCTCAAGACAATCTTTAGGATGCTATATGAACTCACCTAGTTCTCCAAAAAGCTCTACTCCTAAGGCGGCGTAGATGAAAAACAGCAGCATGAAGAGCAGGCCCAGGTTACCCACCTACAACAGGTACACACAGATGGAAAGACGTCTTATCATGTGCTTGTCTTATTCATAAGGAGTATTCTAATATCTGAAGGAATTAAGAACTATGGCAGGATCAAATTGCACAAGATACAGTCTTTGTAGTGAAAAGCAGTAAAAAATGTAAACACTAATTTATGCACATATTTAATAACTAAATACACTCACCAGACACTTTACTAAGTGCAAGTGTTCAACTGATTGTAAATGGAAATATCTAATCAGTCATGGCAGAAACTCAATGCATGTAGGCATGTAGACATGGCAAAGTTGACCTGCTGAAGTTCAAAATGAGCATCAGAATGAGGACTAAACTGATTTAAGTGACTCTGAACAGGCTCACCAAAATCAGACAGTAGAAGACTGGAAAAATGTTGCCTGGTCTAATGAGTCTCAATTTCTGCTGTAACATTCAGATGGTTGAGGTTAGAATTTGGTGTAAACAACATGAAGGCATGGATCCATCCTGCCTTGTCTCAACAGTTCAGGCTGCTGCTGCTGGTGTAATGGTGGTGATATTTTCTTGGCACACGGTAATGTATACAGTAACACCGTATACACTGACAATAGTACAGTACACGTATCGCTATTGTCACACATTATGTGAAATATCCGTGCAGTTTTTTTTTCCAGTGTGTATAGTGCTTTGGAAGAAAACTCTTCTTTTCATTAAGCAAATCAGCAAGAACTATCAAACACTGAGCGATGGATATGCGTGAACCTCATCCATTATTCCAGCTTGTTCTGTCATGCTCCTCTCACCCTGCTTGGTTCTGTAAACACAGACTTTAACACTACTAAAGCCATAATGCTTCTGTGAATTTTTCAGCTTGAGCTTCTGGGACTTGGCTTGGTTCCGTGCCACAAAGCAGCCTTCTGTTGCTACAACTTAATAGTGATGATGCTGTATGGTGAAAACTCAAAAATTTATAATCCTATTAAAGAAGTACAAAAGCTAGCCTCCTATTCACTGCCTTTAATGCTCTGCAAGCAGCACTGTTCCACTGAGAATGAGGACATGCTCTGTTCTGGATGCACAGAGGTTTTTCAAGGAAACTATACTCGAGATTTTTTGCAGTTCAGCTGAAGAATACTGCATCAACATTATGGCAAAGACAGAATTTGTTCAGAGGAAATTACACATCAGCTGTTGTGCAAATGAAGTTTATAAAGAAAATTATGCTGGGACGCTTTGCCAGAATTTTGTTGGCTCTGTTTGAAGCATGGTTTATAATGATGCCTTGTTGAAGAGGAAAATAATAGTGAAAAAGAGAGCTTTGATAGCAATATCTGGTTTAGAGGGAGTGCATCCAGTAAATGGAAGCCAAGTCAAACAGCTGTGAATATGATTTAGTTTATTTGTCAAGAAATTTCAGACAAGGACATTTCCAGCAAAGAAAAAAAATTCTAGTGGAATTCATTAAAATTATCTCCTCATGCTCAGGGTTTAAACACGCTCAGGGCTTATTTTTGTTTCTCTATCTTATAAAAATGATTTCAAAATGTGTTAAAATTGATTTTTTTTTAATTAATTGATTATCAATTTGGGAATTCATTAAGAATTTCTCCTTACTTTTATTTTAATGCTGCCAATAGAGATATCACATATGGCCTTCAATTTGTAAGTTAACAACAATAATAATACAAGATTTATAAAGAGAATAAAGAGATTTAAAATGTAGTGAAAAAAAGCAAAAAAAGGAGAACAGCATTAGTTCAGGTTTGCCACAAAGGCATGCTCAGCTGCGATCCCAGCAAAGGTGCTGTCTCAGCCCACATCAGCTGATGGATCAGCTGATAACACTCTAGACACTCGGTTGATAAATCTATGATAAGGCCTCTTATTTAAGTTGCTTCAGCCTGTCCACATTTGTTGTGCAGTGCAAGATGCTGTGCAACCCGTATCTACCCCAGCTCCACTTTTCATGATTTCATGTCTTTTGGCTATTGTGGTCCTGGGTGGATTACACTCATATAAGGCCTCAGGCACACATGCTTGGCACCGTTTGTGAGGGAAGAATGTATATTCTCTGACTGAGAGTGGTTGCTGGCAGCTGCTATGAACTTGATTGTTATATCCCAGTCACACAGGCCTAGAGACTGGTCAGTGATCCCCTGGTAACTGGCTGTCACTAGTGTGAAATTGATCACCAAGAAGTATATGGTGCTGCACTGAAAACCGCTTTGATCACTTTGGTTGCTAGCACGTTGTTGCAGTCACCATGGAAGGTGGCAACTTGTCTGCAAACACTTGCCAAGCAGTGGTGAAACTGAACGTTCACCTTCAAAGTAAAAGTTGCACCTTTTGAAATGCAATGGTGACAGTGGTAAAGCACAACTTGTAGTTGTGAAAGTGAGACTGTTGTCCATTTCCAGTTTGCGTCACTACAGCTTGGAGAGTAAAATAGGGAGTGTTAGCAGACAAGTTGTCACCTTTCATGCAAACTACATGCAACGGCAATCTGCTAGTGACCAAAGGAATCACAAGGTTTTTGGTGCAGCACCCTCTTTGTGCCCGAATTCACCTAGTGTCAACCAGCAACCTCTAGCAACCACTTGCCAACGGTCAGGGAATGCACATTTTCCCCCAGCGGGGACCTGCGGGACTGAAGCCTAAGGTGATGGAGGTACCTGACAAAATGTGTTTTATAAACTATAAAAATGAACTTTTTTATGTAGGCAAATATATCATATTACAGTTAGGGCTTGATGACTCCCCTTGAACTGAAAATGATGGCGGTAAATGCATCGTGTTTACACAGCTTGCATCTCTTTGTGCTGCTCTGCCTAGATTGCTTAGCAAATCAATAAGGACACACTAACAATAAAGACAAGTCTCGCTAGTCTAGTATCAAGGCTAATAACCTATTACGTGAAAATTATTGACTACTTTGCTCTTTCTTTAGAAAAAGTTTTGCAAAGAGAAGACACTGAGCTTTCATTATTTGGTGATTTTATTTGGTAATAAACATGGACACTAACTGCTCCTTTTCAAAGCCTGATTGTCTTCTTAGGGGAAAACGGCTTTCTAAGTAGCATCTACAGTTACAACAGGCTTTCCTAGAGTTTTGTCAGCCATATCTAGAAAAAAACAAAACAAACAAAAAAAAACAAACAAAACCCAAATATACATGCGGCTTGACTTTAGCGCTATCATGGCATGACTGTTCACTGTTAGTGAACGACGGGTTGCAGCCATCGTGCAGTTAGGGAGAAAAGATTAATGGAGAATGCTTGTGGGTAAATGACTTCGTCTTACTGCCTATTTGTAAAGACAAGCCATGAAAATGCATTTCTTAACATGCCACTTGAGCTATTAAGTTTACACACCCATTCAGTGTATGGATCCCTCATCATGTCTCCATGTCTTGTCGTGACCTATTAACTGCATAAACTGAATGTGTTACTTGTGAAGTATTCAAATGATGTTTTATCTCATAAATTATTATTGTAGCAGACATCTGTCGCCATGTGCCACGGTAGCATTATTCATATTCCACACCCTCCTCTGGCATTATCAAGCATTTGCCTGTTCAGCTGAATCCTTAAGCCTTTGTTGAAATGTCAATACTCTTCTCAATATCCTATGTGATGCAATGAAATAAAGCTGGCAGCTAGCCATTTCATTTTCACTGTGAAATATAGCATAGTGTCACCTGAGGTTAAATCTCTCACTAGGTGTAATGCAGTCACTCTCACTGTTTCAATACCTCAGTATACACACACACACACACACACACACACACACACACACACACACACACACACACACACACACACACACACACA
>JAVDPK010003189.1:98764-119860 GCA_034780415.1 Cichlasoma orientale
ACACACACACACACACACACACACACACACACACCCACACACACACACACACACACACACACACACACACACACACAGAGAGAGAGCGAGAGAGAGAGACCTCCTGGAACTGTTTAATTAGCCCTAGTTTTAATTACCTCCCCTGTTGCCCTTGGGATAGAGTGAAGGGCTCAGTGTTAATGAGAGGGGGATCAATAGAAAAGAAAGACAAGGAATCTGTTCTCCCCCACCTCTGCCTGCCCTCCTTTCAACACACCACCTGTTTCCCTCTGTTTGCTTCATCTTAGTTTTGATGGTCAATGGATCAAACTGCCTGTAAGTGTGTACGTGTGTGTGTGTGTGTGTGTGCGCGCGCATCATAAATGAGTCTCTATACTTTTTTGTGGAAAACCTGTTGGTCTGGACCAGTAGTTCTGAAAAATGTCCATGCCCTGCACCCCATTACTTTTCATCATTAACAATTAAAAGGATTCAAGTTGAATTTGAACGGAAACAAGGTTAGAATGATAGCATCTGCAAACTGTTTTTCCCCTATCTTCCATAAATCATATTTAGTTTCACTCCATACATTTCCCCTAGTACTGCCCAACACACCTGCAGTTGCTGTATGCCCCTCCAGTGGGGCCCACTCCACAGTTTGAGAACCACTGCTCAAGACATGCAGTGTAAATGATATGACTCACTCTAACAACTACAACAAATACAGTATGTAGTTAGAACAGAAGATGGTTACTGTGGATGAGCAATGTAGCTGCAGGCTCCAGCTACTTAATTACTATAGAGATGTGAAAGTGGCCTCTGCTGTCTCATCTAGCTTGCTATATAAAATCTAATAAGAAACTTCCCAGAAATTGGAAACTATTGCTTAACTTTTGGCAGGTAAAGTGATGACAGGGTTGATGAAGTGAAAAAAGAAAGACATCAGCATACACTGAATAAAGTTTTAGTCCCAGAATTTTAACAAATAAATGTTGAGACACTGAAAGAGACGGCATACAAATAGAAATATAATATATGCTTTCTACAACAAAGTGAACTGCAGACCAGTTTACAAGCTGTTTCTAACACACTGCGGTCTCAGTGGGAATCTGGGTACTCTCCGTGGTGCTGAAAGTGAAAACAAGACAAAACCTGCGTGTGTGTGTATCTACGTACACGCATATGTGTGTTCCAGGCTCCCAGTGCGTGTGGTAAATGAGTCATCCATTAGAGTTGCCTACAGGCCAACAAAGAAAGAGAAGAGGGGCTAGTACCCCCCTTGGCTATTGACTGAGACCGGCCAACTTTCTCTTGGGGGAGTGTGGTGTGTTTGTGTGTGTCTGTGTGTGTGTGCGTGTCTCTGAGGAGAGAAAGAGAAAGCCTCAGTGTTTTACCTGAGGCAGGGCTTGGACTACTGTATCCAGCAGGGCTCTCATTCCTGTTGCCATTTTCAGCAGCTTCAGTACTGAGGGAGAGAGAGAAAGAGAGTGAGCGAGGGTGGGAATTTAGAAGGAAGTCCCTCAGTTTCAATTACATGCTCTGTACATAGAGTGGAAAACACTGATAGTTGGAAACATCAGTTTATAATTTTGCCTTGTAAAATAAACACATGGATGTCAGGGTTTTTTTCTGCATATAAACTATTTTGACACCCACCAATGAAGTTGTGGCCTTCAACCAAAGGAAAGTTGGCAGGACTGTGATCAAATATTAACCAGTAATCTTTTAAAAGTTGGGTTTAATTCACCCAGGCTTACATGTATTTTTGTTTATCAAATGTCCAAAAATAACAGGAAAAAAATGCATAAACTTCTTTTAAACCAATAGAGCCAGTGTGTGAGTTGAAAGAGCTATATTTAAATATGCCAGTTAAAACTGTTTGTGGTTATTTGTCACAGCATTTATACCTCGTGCTATCCTCAGCACTCTCATGATCCTGATGATGGTGGGGTTGATGGGCAGGGCAGCGCTGATCTCAATCTCTTCCAGAGTGATGCCCATCAATGACAGGAGCACGATGGCCAGATCCAACTGGTTCCACCTAGCACAAGTTCACATGTACATTCTTTTGTGGTGGAAAGCATTGCACTAAACTCACACCATAAAATGACTGCAAAACACAAATGCTCTGCTTCATTGGTAAACAAATAAGTCACACTTATTAAAATGCACGCTGCAGACACAAATAGGCTGTTCACCAGCTTTGAGTTCTAAGCTTTATTCTTTGAGGAGGTATCTATGCACATTACTCTCCTTTGAGATTTACACATTGCTGACAGTGATGCTACAGTTCCTCAGACCCAAGAGTCCTCAAAGACATCATGTGCAGCAAAGCATCTTGTTAGACAATTTAATTTTAAGGCTCGAGGACAGATGGGAAACAGATGGTGCCAACAATTTGAGGAAACCATAGCCACCGCAACATCTGACTTAAAGGTGCGGTACACCGTTCTAATCCAGTACACTTTTTGTCAAATTCAGCTAATATTCCCTCTGGGTCTGCTTGCTCTCTGTGCGTGCGTGCACTAAAAAAAAAAATAAAAATTAAGTGTCTGCACACGGCCCTGGTTCTGTAAATTGGGGAAAAAACAAAATCCCACGGATCAAGCCACACAGCAAAACAGCCAATCTATGAACGTAGGGGGTAGAGATTCTGAAGCCGCACTAAAGGAAACTGTATGTTTGTTTGGCTGTTGGTTTTTCTCAGGAATGTCTCCCATAAATTTTAAGGGTAAGCATTTTATCCTCATGAAGCTACCCTGTATTGGCAAGGCTTCCAACTTTTCAAATGCAAGAAAACTCATGTTTCAAAAGACTGACTGACCAACTGTGGGCAACAACTGATTGACTGATAATTCATCGATACTGTTTAGGATTAGGACTATGTGAGTGTTTATGGGAAACAGTAGATGATGCAAGATCACACAGCAAGGCACTGGCATTGCCAGTTTAGTCACTCAAAACATTCTCAGTTTTTTAAAATGCACATGACAACAGTGCAAAAACACCACCTGTGACTGTTTATCACAACACACATTATCAGGTTTCCGTCTGTTGTGACACTGTCTGACTGTGGGTCAACTTTGTTTTGCCAATTTTTAAAATTAAACTGCCCACCCATTCACAGGAGCCAAAGAAACATAATTTAATCACATCAAAAACACTAGAGCACATCTGGAATGAAAGACAACAACTCATGAAAAGGTTTAATTAAAGTTGTATTTTGTTTTTCTATTATCTACACTGTTATGCTCACATTTTTCTAATCAAGCACACACCACCTGTATCTTCACTTTTAGATGTTGTCATGTGCTACCTGCTACTCCATTGACCCAGTTCTAAAGCTGGCCCGAGAGTCACCCCAGCATATACAGTAAATCACACTATGCACAATGACTGCTCACCGCTGTTGCTGACACTACATAAAAAGAGATAAAGTGCCAGCTGATCACTGCGTGATAAATTCTCTCTATATCCGCCCATCTCTTTCTCATTTCATCACTCATTTGTCCTCTTCCTTTTTTTTTGTCTTTGATCACTGTAGCTTCCCCCTTCTATATATTATCTGTCTTTTTTCTGCATCTCTCTCTCCATCTTCCACCTTATCTCTTTTAAAAACCATTTTTTTTGCTATTTTTTTTCCCCGCCGTCTGCTCTCTCTTCGGTAACTAAAATAGGTCAATGACATTAAACTACCATCAGTATAATATGAGCTCCCAAATCTGTTTCTGCCTAAATTAGTCACCGCATAGCTCTCAAAAGAATAGGACATCAGTGTCATCATTGTGCAGTAACAGATGAGTCTGTAAATAGAGAAGTGCTGAGGTGATTTTCCTACAGAAGTCAAACAAAGGTGAGTACAGTAAGATGAAGAGATTGAAGGTGTATTAATTTCACAGGCACACAATTAACAGGCAAATTTGATTTTAAGCTCCATATTTTTATGGATTATACCAGAGTAACTTTGCTTGATTCAAAGTTCAAAATAATCCCTGTTTGTCTTCTGCTGCCGTCAGCTCATCCTTTCTCTGAAGCAAGCCATTTTAGCTTCTCGCCCTTTAAGGACCACTTTCTGATGATTGGCTGCCACTTGCAAACAGAAGATCATATTTAATATAAGCATCCACTAGTTCAGTTTCCACATTTTTTTTGAAGGTTACACTACACACTATGCCAAAATATGCCATTTTTTAAAACTAATAGCTGTTTGGGAATCACCTTGTTGGTCCAAAAATACAATTTTATGACTATCACACTGTGCCGTCTTTGGCACGTTTGTAAATTCAATTAAAACAAATTGGAGCAAATTATGTGGTTTTCTGACGTGCTGCTGTAAAGATGCAGTTTAAAATGGGTTCTTTGCTAAGTTGCCTGCTATTTGTAGACACAGCACTGGTTCATCCCTTGAGCCGGGTGCCTTTTTACGCTCGAATGGTTGACAGGTCAGTGTACAACAAGCAAACAAACAAAAAAAATCATCTGAAAATGTACAAGGTAAAAGGACTAGATTGAAAATGAGTGAAAAAGCAGCCAATGCCCAAAGAAAAACTTTGAAAGACCTTCAGAAAGACCGGAGAGCTATTGTTCAAGACCACTTTAAAAAGTCTGTCTCATCGGATGCAAAATATGAAGAAATAAGGAATGGCTGAAGATGTTTGCACAGTATACTGTAATTATTTCATTAATGTAATTAAAAGCACTCCTAAAAATAAGCCTGTTAACTGTAAGTAATTTAAGGTTTATACAATATTTGCACAGGATAACATGATGGAATAAGGGCATGATAGAGGGCTTCAGTGGTCATGAAAGACGCTAAATACGCCAAAAACAAACAAACAAACAACAAAAACAACTCTTTTTATTATTTAGTTTCCTTAACTTCCAGCCAAGCAGACTGATGTACTATGCTCTTTATACTACCCAGAACATTATAGACAGAACTGATGATGTGTCATATTTGCAATGCAGCACGCTTTAGTTGCCTAACAACAGAATGTTTGAGAGTCAGCGCAAATATTTCAACATATTCATAATCCTTGATGCCGTCAAAGCTGTTATTCCACTTATAATGATCAAAGCAAAAGGGAGATTTTTTTTAGCCATTACACTCTGAACTAAATAACTGTTTATTGTGGCACTTTTTTTATATATATATGTTAACTCAAGAGATTGTAGCATGTGCCTAGAGCCCTGATAGTTGCCTTAATGTTTTTTGTATGTGATAAGCGGCTTAGCTGAACAGACAGAAACACAGAATGATATTGTAATGTTTACTGACATAAATGCCAGCATCTAATCCACAGGACGTTTCAGGTTAGACACTGTAAGGCTATAAGAAACGCTGTCTATCATTCAGAAATATTATAGTCTATCTGTGGACAGCACATTAACAGATCCTCAGTGGAAGGATGAGATCGGCTGTGCTTCCAGGCTGTTTGTATTCAAACACACTGCTACAAACAAGTGCTATTACACTTAGATAGGAAAATGCTTTCAAACAATATCACGCCACCATCATAAAAAGTAGAAGCACACACTGTACCTGTCTTTGAAGAAGCGACGGACGCCAAAGGCAATGAGTTTGAGCACTGCTTCCAGCACAAACATGGAGGTGAAGAAATAGTTGCAGTATTTCAGGGCAAGATCCAAAGACTGAAAAGAGAGAGTAGAAAAGGGGCATGTGTGTGTGTGTGTGTGTGATGGGGGAGAATGAATTATTAGTTGCATCAGCAAATTGGAATTTTTCCAATTGTTTGTACAGTAAAATCAAATGTGCCAGAGGCCAAAATAGAGCACACTCCTTTCACAGCAACCGAAACACTCACACATTATATCAGCTAACGTATAAAACAGTATTTGCAGACTATTTAAATGTCCCAAATGCAAACATGTTACAATTTTTTTTAAACCCAGTTCAGCTTCCACTCATTGCGGAGGCTATTTTCTTCCTTTTATAAATAGAGCTGTGTTTTCTAACAAGTGGGAGGCTCCCAAATGTCAGGACCAACAGCTGACAAACACAGCCAAGACCTGTGATATTTATCTGATGCTCGGTCAGTTTGAGAAAGCTTGCTCCATTTTAAAGGTCAAATGGGCATCTTATCTCAAGGATAATCAATTTTCTCTCCCTTACAAAAGCGCTGTCAGGCTTTTAAACCTCCATGTGCCACACAGATACTGTACCGGTAACACCACTCTGACAGCAGCCCTTGTCAAATCGGCAGTGCAATCACAGCTCCTTTGTATGGACTGCAGATACTCACAATACATGCTATGGAGACAGTTTTCTGATGCTTTGACTACTCAGTGGAATTTAAGATTCTGCTGTTTGTAGAAGGGAAAGAAGAGGGGGAGACTGAAAGCTGTAGTATGATGCAGGAAAGAAATTAGGAAGATTTGACAGACATTAATACTCAGCATAAAAACCCTGCATACGTTCTTTCTACTGTGATGCAGCTTGCAGAAATCTCCCCATTTCTGCTTTTATGAAAAGCAGATGTAAGCTGAACAAATCACCTAACTTGCATGACATACATAACTGGGCCTGTGTCCACTGCACTCCCCAAATATTAAATTAGTTCTTCTTTAAGCCTCCTGTATATACTATAAGCATACACTCATTTTGAACACGCAGGCAAACGTCGTCTTACATGAGGTTGATTGTAGTGCTCTAAGGACATGGTGATAACGTTGATGCAGATGATGAAGGTGATGATGAGATCCAGGTAGTGGTTTGTGCACAGTGTGTGGATCATCAGGCGCATGTGGCCATAGCTGGAATAGTAGGGCAGTTTCTGGGCCTCTATTAAAAAAAAAAGGTAAAATAATGACATTTTTAAAGTGGACCTACATAAGCTTCTTAATTTTTAATTTTTTTTGGACACTACTAGAGTAGCTTCGCATGAGTCAGCCCCACCCCCAATTCCAAAACAAAAAAAAGTGGGACACTGTGTTTTGAATATGCAAGGCCTTCCCGGTGTCACCCTCACTTTAAGCCAGCTTTCTTCCAATTGGCTGCCAAATTGTAAACAGAAGGTTTAAGAGGCTGGTGGGTGGGGCAGCTGTGCTCACGGCAAGACATGTATGAAGGTCCCCTCTCTGCAATGTCTGCATGATGCTGAAAATTCTAAGTGTACATATATGACAGAATCATGGAAATGCAAAATTGAAAGGGTTTGATCAAGCTAGAATCAGAAATAAATGACGAGAGCACGTTACAAGAAATGAGACTTGCTGTTTATGTTTTCATTATCAGTCTGTCTCAATTTCCATCTCTCTGTTTTTATAGAACAAATTTTCATCAGTGTTGATCTCAGCTGAAGAAAATGGGTTTGGTAATGTGTCATAATAACAGCAGAGCTAAAATAAGCTATTAAATTTCTTCTTCTCAAGCCTTTTGTGTGTTGTATCACTGTGTCTTATTTTATGGTAAGTGTAATAGTTTTTCATTTGATTTGAGCTTTTCTCACTTTCTAAATGTCTGTCTCCTTCTGATTTCTTAGCAGACCCCTCCCTTTCAGGCCCTGCACTCTTCTCCTCCAGCTGCTTTTGTGTTCTATTTTATTTTTATTATCTTCCAGCTTTTAGCCTTTTTATGCTCTGTGCCCATTTGCCATCAAACTCTCTCTTACTCCTCCTCTTTTTCTCCATGCGCCGCTGACGTTTCTCCTCACGCCTCTTGGCTTCCTCCACCTCCTGGTGTTGACGGCACTTGTGGAAGTTCTCCACCACCACGCCAACAAACATATTGAGAACAAAAAAGCTAACAATGAGGAGGAAGGAGATGAAATACAGCAACATCCATGGGTTGTTGTTGGTTATTGGCTGGGGTTGGAGATGTGGAAGTGTTTTGTTGTGGTGAGAAAGAGACAAAAAGAGACTTAGTTAGACTGGGCCTGAAGATTTTTTCTCATAAAATCTGTTGTTCTACAGCTCGTATTCAGGTACCTGCTGGTCCACAGCCACAGCATCCAAACCGTGGTACATGATATTGACCCAGCCATCTTTGGAGGCGAGTACAAACAGAGACATCAGAGCCTAGACAACAGAAGGGTGGGTAAAAAACACTGTTATCCTTACCTTACCCTGAAAAGTACACACTTTTTTAAATGTGTACTGCAAACCAGTGAAATGCAGAAAACACACGTGGTACTCGCCTGTCCCAGGTTGTCAAAGTTGTACTTATGGTGAACCCACTTATAGTTGGCTTGCAGACAGTCAGACTTGTTGGTGATGTTTTTGACATCGGGACCCAAGCAGTAGAAGAACTTGCCTTTAAAAAGCTGTCAGTAAAAGGACAAAGACACCAAGTTTTTGAAGCTCTCTATTTATATATAAAACAGAGACTTGGAGAGAGTGGATCTCTTAAAGGGTGATATAATGATGTGGTCAAACATCACACCAGCTGAAAATGTTTTGCAGCGAGGGAAGAAGTAGTACATAAAGACAGCTATTCCTACCTGGACCCCGAGAATGCCAAAGATGATGAAGAATGCACAACAGATGAGGACAATGTTGCCAATGGGTTTGAGGGAAGTGATGAGAGTTTCCACCACCAGCTTCAGGCCTGGGGCTCTGCTAATCACTCTGAAGAAAGGAGAAGGATGAGTGAGTGAGGCTTCAGCAAACAGTAGATGGATCAACTGAAGACCTTTTCTAGATTTTCTAGATCCACAAAACAGTCAGGTACAAAGACTGGACCTTTTTTCTTTTTCAGAAAAAACCAATGAAAAAGCAGCCAGTGTCCAATAAAACCTGGAGAAATATTGCTCAAGACCACTTTAAAAATTACAAGAAAGGAAACAATACATAAAGAAATGAAAGGTGTTTCAAGATTTTTGAGTTTTACACAGTACTGAATATTTGAGATACAGTTTTTAACATCATTAAGAGTTTACTGATTAACCCACACAGTTGCAGAAATCCTGCATAATCTTTCCTACATTATATCTTTTAAATAGGCTTGCAAATGGATTTAGCATACATGTGTCAGGACATTACTCTTCTATAGACAACATGGCACAGGTGCATGCTTTTCAGTTTCAGGAGATGACACAAAAAAGATACAATAAAAACATAATTAAAGAAATGCAGGGCTTGGTGCCAACCTGAGGGGACGCAGTGTTCTCAGCAGCCTGAGCACTCTGAGCACACCCAGGATCTTGGCTCCTCCCGCCATGGACACGACAATATCAATCAAAGACACAAAAACCAGGAAACCATCCAGAATGTTCCAGCTGCTCCGCAGATAAGCCTGTTCCCCCATATACAGACCCATGGAAACCACCTGGAGATAAGAAAGCAGAAGTGAAGCACCATATTATGGACTCCACTGATGCAGTGATGACACCCAAAAGACTAACGCGCTTATTACTGACTCGTGAAAAAATATTAAAGAATATCATATTAGCGTATGATGGGATTTTACTACTCTGTGAGTTTAAATGTTACCGCTGGGTATTGTACAGGCCTTGTATCACACATGATCACAGATAGATGCCTGTGTTTTGCTAAGCAGCAGTGGGAGCATTACGCCTGCTTCGGCAAAAATCTGCAACTGACATTTGAAGCTGTTTGCTGAGTGTCCGCTAAAGCTTTAGAGGGACCGTGGGGCTTAGTGTGCAAACATCAAGATGGCTGAAAGATCAGTGCCTGGCACACATCTTAGATCCGAATGCCAAAATGTTAACAGCCTTCAATAATAAACGTGAAAATGAATAATTGTGCCTTTGAGTTTGCAATTCTAATTATGCGGTATAGCTACATGTTTATATAATATGACTCATTTTCACTCTGTAAAAACTTTCTATGTGAAATTATGTCTTTAAAATCTTCAAACCTAATAAATATATCATGTAATAAAGCATCTAAAGATGCCTCAGACATGCTGGCCAACCCTGCGGTGCTGTTCATTTATGTAGCTGCATTTTGTATACATCGTTAGACTACACGGTGGAGTCCTATAGGGAGATTAATGTTACACAAACAAACACACACCGGCATACAATGTGTAGCCACACAAGGTCCAGACAGACAGAGACATGAAGGGAGACATGTACGGCTCAGCCAGGGGGCTGACAAGGCTGTAGCTCCTTGACGTGCTGTGGTTGGTTAATAATTGATTGTGGGAGTGCATAATTGATGGCCCACTTGTGCCAGAGCCTTTCCGAGAGAATACAGACTCAGTGGTGGTGGGGGGGGGGGGGGGGCGAAAATTAAAGTGGGGGAGAATGGGGAAACAAAAATATTTGAGAGTCAGAAAAAAGATGGTAAGAACAGAAGGAATCTCAGGAAGTGGAAAAACAGACTTTAAAAAAAGGACCACTTAATATAGAAGTGGACAGGAGGAGGAACAGAGTGTGGGGGAGTGCTGAAGATGGACTGCTTCCATAGGAGTAGACTAGCCCCTAATTAATGACATTGCTTAATTGCTCTATTCTCCAAAGGAACAAGGGAATTACTGAGAAAGAAAGGAGGAGAAGAGGATGGGCTGTGGGTCGCTAAGGCAAAGTCAATTCAGAGCGAGTGAGAGCCCTGAACACAGGGGAGGAAACACACAGAAATTATGCCTCTGTGTTGCCTGCATTGGCAGTAATAGAGAGACAGGTTGTAAAATGTTACCTTGAGTGTCATCTCGCCCACAAAGATGGCAGTAAAGATGTAGTTGGAGATGGTAAGAAAGACTCTTTCCTGGGCAGAAATAGGAGGGGGGAAGAGGGAGGGTTGACAGTCAGAAAGTGAGGATGGGCCAATTAGGAGTAGTAAAACAGCACTTACTGCACCTTATAGATCATAAAAGTGAATTCATCCTCGGAGACTGAAAACAGTTACCACACAGAAACTGCAGGAAGGAGCTGGAGCTTCAAACACATGCGTGCAAACACACATTTTAGATAGATTTACCAAGCTGCCCTGTAGTATCTTGGGTCTCTCCAGTGCCACTGTAATGCAGTTGGAGAAGATGAAGGCCAGTACTACGTAGTCAAACAGCTTGTGGGCAATGATAGATTGGCACATCTGTCTGAACCTGGTGGAAGAGTCGAGAGGAGAGATGAATAGAAAGCAGAACATAAATAAATAAATAAATCGAGGGGAACAATATGAGGCTCCACTCTGCCCAGATGCATTTTTAAAATCCCTTCCATCCAATCAGAATGGGAGCCAAGGTCCCTGGATGTGCATGGGAGCTCCCTGACATCTTGGTGAGTAAATAGCTTCATTCAGCCCCTGTTTACATCTCTCCTAATTCAAAACAAATTGCATTAACAACACTCTCAGAAGCAGCAGACTCCTGAGTACAGTTCTCTGCAGGGAGAACAGAATAGAGAGATAAGAGAGAAACAAACCTGAGGGGGGGAGGAGGACGCCAAGAGATGGGACGTATAAATACTGAATATGCATTTCAAAACTTAGCATGTGACGCTGCGCACTGCCAAAAAGCAATTAAATGTCTCCGCTGCAGTGTTTATAAGGGACGGATGAAAAGAAACGGAGTGAATATGAAAATGAATTGACTAGAAGAGAGATCGAATTTATTCTAAACTGTTATGGGACACACATGTACACATTTAAATGGCTTTTATTAAAATACTCAACTGTATCTAGTCAAACTCTTCCTCTCAGATTGTAACACAGCATCACTACAAGTTAATGCATAATTTAATGAACTGCCTACAGTATTAAATTTACCCCCCCTGAGGCCCTCTTCTTGCTCTCTGACTGAAGGGGGGAGTTCAGAAGAGATCACTTTGTTATTTGCAAGGTGGCGATCAATGCACGAATGCAGAGATCCTTTGCGGGAGCTTGGCGAACTCTCCTTCCTATTGATGAGCTGAGGAACAGAATCTGGCAACCCACTGTTAATGAATTTGGTGGGATGCATCCCGAGGGCAGCTAATACTGCTTGTGTGAGAGGCCGTGGTGACACTTGGCATTAAAACGGGCAAAAATTTGGAACCGACACAGCGTTGAGCACACAGTCTCTGCATCACTAAAGGCACTGTATAAAGCAGAGGGGAAAACGGCGGCTCACTTGTTCTGCGGGGAGAAAAGGAAAACGGACCAGTCTTCTCTCGTCTCACACCAGTCCGGTCTGTACGCTTCTAACATCTTCTGGATGCGGAAGCACAAGCTCTGCAACGGATACACATATCAATGCAGATCATGACACACTCACACACACACACACACCCCAAAGCAGCGATGCAGAACGGCAGAGAGAAACCGTCTGTTTAGATTCCATAATTCAATTATTTACCAAAGTGAAACACTTCTATAGCAACAGCTCGAAGCATCTTCCAACATTACCATCTGTAAAGCTCTTTCCCCCCGCTGTCTAAATAGTCCTTTCTAATTAACCTTGTTTCCCTCACGCACACACTTGTTTATAATGAAAACAATGAGGCTCCCATGAGGCCCAGGTGATAGGGAGTGCAGGCTTTACACAAAGTAGTTTAAAATCCTACACAAGAGAGCAAGAGATTATTGCATGTGTAAAGCCTTATACTTGAACATAAAAGCTAATGGTTTGGTTGTTGTAAATTGCAGGCTTAGATTGTGTTTCTTTGTTCTCTTTAAATGCTCTCGCATAGTGTCTTAGAGATGCTTATCTACATCTGAGGAGTATCACAGGAAACCCTTATTGCATATCCTTATTTTGCTCACTCGCACATCTTATCCTAATGCAAGTGAACCTAATTTCCTCAGTTGCACAGGCGCACAACAGTAACCTACATATTCGATGTCATCATCCAGGTCCTCCCGGTCCTTGCTACGTGCGTTAACCTGGGGGAAGACATCAGCCATCAGGTGGCTCTGGGGATTTGACCCTCCAGTGTGCTCAGTCTGATGTCTAGGAGGGGGCTGAAGGAGCTGTGACAGTGGAGTCTTCCCGTTACAGTCTTGGTGAAGCCCTCCAAAGTTGCCACCGCTGCTGATTATCATCCCTCCAGAGAGGCTCTTCTTTCTGTGGTTGGCATTAAGAGTCATGGAGGGATGCGGGTGCTGAAGAGGGTGAGTTTGTCCAGGGACCTGTAGCAGGTGGGGCAGCTCTAGCGACAGAGCTCTGCGGTCCCTCCTGGGCCCAAAAGAACCTGGGAGCATTGGATGGGGAAGGTGGAGGGAGTGGGGAGAGACAGCAGGTGGAGAGAGAAGAGACTCCTCCTCATCTGGCTGGATATGGTGTATGTGGTGGTGGTGTGGGGATGAGGAGGCACGGGGACCCCGGATTCGCAGGCTTCCTCCAACCACCCCTCCTAGCCCTCCCAAGCCGTAGCCATAAAAGGGCCTTGAAGAAGTGGGGGTGAAGGCGGGACTAGCGGAGGGGGATGAGGAGGAGCACGGCCGGCCTCCTAGGCTGTTCCAGCTAGAACGGCGGGCCCACAAGGCGTGAGGCTGGGGAGCCAGAGGACGGCCCCAGTTGTGGTAACCACGACCTGGATACTGAGAGGGAAGGACCAATATTATAGCTGGAAGAGCAGTTAGTCACTTGTCACTGTTCTTAGAATTTATAAGGAACTGTAAAATCTCAGAACGTGATGAAAAGCTGTGGTAGTGACTAAATACTGATGTTAAATTGTAATGATCCATAAAATTTCTTTCACACATTTTAAGTCACAAGAACTAACGATCATCAGAAATGTTTCTTTTCCTTTAGCTTTTTTCTGCACAGTCCCTTCCACTTACCATAGCCCTCTGCTCCAGGTTGGCCCTGCCAAGTGAAATGACACTATTCTTCCTGGAGCTGAGCGCAAAGGTCAACCTCTCTCCAGGAAACAAACTGGCAGGCAAAGGGGATAGGTCCAGGTGCCCATTTGGAGTCAGCGTACATATCTTTGGGTCTGCAGGAAAGAAGTAGAAGAAGGAGTAAATACAGCAGGTTAGCCTCAGTGCTAAATGCTGGTAGGAAGAGAGATAAGATGGATGAGTGGAAAAAAGGAGTAAATAACCCCTTCCCTCCTTTTGCTTGCCTTATCTTTGTTGCTGCCATGAAAAGCAAAACTCCACACTCTCCATCACTGTATGCAATAAATGTCTTAAAACAATGTTACAGTCAGCTCCAAGAGGAAGAGGAAGATTTCATTTACACTAAATTGCCTTACAGGACCAGAGAGGAACTCGTAATAGTGAGACAGAAGGATAGTGCTTGTCCATTCTCAAACATATCTTTTGATGGAATCGGTCTCAATAAAAATTGCCATTCCAAATGTGTTTCTCTTCCACGTACACTGACATTTACGGGCCAGCTTTGGAGTCGGGAGAATTGTGGTCAGACATCATCAGAGGACTCGCTAATGCGCCGCTAAATGCTACTCACTACGGCAGGATGTTGGTTCTTAGTGAGTTCACTTTTCTTACGCCGGGGGATATGTGGGGAGAGGAGTGGATGGAGAAATGACATCAGTCATGCATTATTTAAAGTCTGCTCTGCTTACATTCCAAACTGGAAAAAAGGTGCTTAGGCATGTTTGTTGCGGAACTCATACCAGGTTTTTGATGCCCAAGGCACAACAAATCACCTGACGCCACAAAACTTGAATATGATGGTGCCCCTCGAGCAAACAGATTTAAGTATTGCAAAGTTGGTGCTGGATAATAATAAGAATTCTTATTTATTTTATAGTTGGTGCTTTTGTTAAGAGGATAAAGCTGCAAGTTGCTATATTTGCAAAGTTGGAAGGAGTGGGGAGAAATGGCAAAAAAATTTCAGAGTTGGGGGGGAAAAAATTGCCTGATAACAAAAGGATGTGTGGTGCTGTGGAAGGTGGCATTCACCTGAGAGGTGCAGGGAGTCTTTCTGTTTATCACTCTCATCAAAATTGCAGGAAGACCTGTCATCGTCTGAGTAAGACCGGTTTGCATCACCCTGTTTTGGGGACAGTGAGAGAAAAGAGTGATTCAGAGACTGAGAAGAAACAACCAGGAAACAAAGAGTGTAAAAACTTTTTTTTTTTTTTTTAAAAAAAGAGAGAAATAATGAGCAATTACAAGCTAACAATTACAAGCTTACACAGTCCTAATTTTCAGTCCTCTCTTTATTACCCAATTATCTAAGAGACATTTTCTCCCAGGTCTATTGGTTTACTCTCACTTGTCAGATCTAGCTCTGAAACACGAGTCACGCAGTTTTGCTGAGGTTCACTATTCCTACAGTGGTTCACTTTAACTTAAGTGAATGTGGATTTTTGTCAGATGACATCACTGTTATAAAATCAGTATTTTAAGGGTGCAGAGCAGCAAGCTGCAAAATGGCTTAAAGTGACTGGTTGTTTCTATTAGTCTTAAAGTCCAGTGCTCGCATAATTATTTCATACTCGTCCTGCTGTCTCAAACATTTCAATGAGGACCGCTTTATTTTGAATTGACTGAGTTAAAATACATCACGTCAGTACAGAGAATCAGAGATAATGAAAGTGATGATAACATTAGCTGCATTGGTTGCACAGCATACTAATAGTGATGCATTTCCTGTTGTTGTGAGGAAATTACTATTAAAGTGAAAGTAATCCGGGTCCATAGTTCCTCAGATGTGAGCAGTTCTCAAACAGTCTTGTGTTTATTCATGCAGCCAATAACAGAAAATCTGTTGTGGTTTAGTCATAGTTTAAACATTTTAGAGTTAGAAGACGTAGCTCTAGCAGGAAATAATAAAAAAAAGAATGTTGGCTGCATATTTAATTAAGACAGCTCTTTATTATTTGTTTAAGGGCATGCCAAACCGGCCACCATGCAGGCTGTGAAACTTTGCAAAACTGTTACAGACACAAAGAGTCCGTGTAGCAGCCTGAAAAGACGCGATAAAACCTAAAAGGCTTGTTTTAGATTGTTTTGGCTAATTTGCTCAGTAATTTTCTCTCAACTCCATACTGTCCAATGCCCTAAATCAAGGTGTCTTACCTCCGCTTGAAAACCCTCAACCAAGATGGCAACCAGCAAATTGAAGAGCACATAGTTTCCAAAAGTCATAAGAGCTACAAAGTAGAGGGCGGCGCAGGGAGAGGTGGACGCCATGCCATTGTAGAGCACCATGTTCCAGTCCTCCTGAGTCAGAATCTGCAGCAAACACATGCACAGAGTGAAACAGGGGACACACAGAGACAGAACACCCACAGACGTCGATCTAAAAAAAGTGTAGGTGCAATTTATCCATGCTGTGCAATAAAGGTGTACGGGTTTGCGTGCTTTAACTATTCTTACCTGAAAAACAGTGACGATAGCCCAAAGCAAGGAGTCAAAGTTCTTCCTGTCAGGCACTGTGTCTCCTGCCTCTGTCTTCAAACTAAACTTACAGCCAAATATGTGCATCCCCAAGATGCTGCAACAGAAACAAGGGTTTTGTCCAATAATTACTTATTTCAGTCATGGATCCTATCCTAGAGTAAGAACGCAATTATGAAATCCAGACAATACCATTAATATAACTGCTGTTAAGAGGAATTATGAAGATTTTTGATTTTAAGGTTAAAGTCTCTGTAGCAATATGATTTAACGGGACACTAATAGCTCTAATAATTAGAAGTATCAGCCAAATGCCAGTAGCTCAGGATATCATTAGCTGACTAAAAGCTCAGAATTGTTTTCACACACTTATGCTTCATTGGATATGGATGCACACATACAGAGGATTAGGCAACAATCTGTATACAAGCATAACATCATTATGCTGCAGCATGTAGCTCATCTATCAATGTCAAATTGACTTGCACCAGTTATGATACATTTTTCATCAAGTATGAGCCGGATCATATATAATCTTTCAATTATTTTTAAGGTAATATAGTAAATTACAGTTTTCAGCAGGTATATCATACTATTTTCTTAGGTATGATATAAAAGTGGAATGGATGTTTAAGTGATACATGTACCTGGGTGAATAATTAAATGAAGTATTAGTGTAATTCACCCTTTCTATGACTTAGAGTTTGCAGTTGACCTAGTGGAATGATTGGTACCAGGAAAGCATTGCTAATGGTGTACTACAAGCAATTTGAAAACTGTCCAAACTTAAATTAAACCAACTTATTAATATGCCGAACTGGAACTTGGATATGACAACTTAATATAATATCTACAGTTTACCTTTATCACAGTTTTTTGGCCTGAGACCTATCTGTCTAAAGTAATAGAGATTCAAATATTAAATGAACAATTCTCATAACCTTCATGGCAGAAGTAAGACGTGGAAATGGAGGCAGGTCCAAAAAGAAAAGACTTGATGTAGCTGAAACATGTTTGGGCATAAATGCAATGGAACTCTGCTGTTGTAAGTTAATGCTATTGTTTTGTATAAACTGTGTTCAGGCCTTAATTTATGTCTGTCTGCATCAACGGCTCTACTTTTATGTTAATCTGCTGCTATTCTAAGAGGGCTTTTATTTCAATGCTTCCAAACAAGCCATACATGTTCAGTCTTCTTCTAATTGTACGGTCATAAACTTTAACATTTAACATGCTAACTGAGGTCTGCAGAGTCTGAGATGTAGCGCTTGCAGTTGTTGCAGTTTCTCCGAGCATTGCATGGTCTGGCGTTGGCACCTGGCTGTTTCTTACACTTTTAATTCCAGTGGAATCAAGGGTGTACTTAGTTTTTCACAGGACTTTTCATAGAATCCTATGAAAACTTTCATTTTCACATGACTGCATAAACATCTGGAGTATATTCATACACACAGAAACATTGATGGGTACACATACTATACTAGAGTCTTTGTACTCCACAGATTCTTATTATCATCTTGTTAATTGTTCTCCCCGCAACATTATCAGTAAATACATTCCCCAGAGTTACCTGAAGATGAAGATAAACAGCATGAGCAGCATACAGAAGGTGGCCACATTGTCCATCGTCTTCATCAGAACCACAAGCTGCCGCCTCAGCGCAGGCATGAACCTCACCAGCTTAATGACCCTCAAAAGCCTGAATGTCCTCAGCACTGACAGACCACCGTCTGCCTGGCCGATGATCTCGCACACACTGGGGTGTGTGCACGCACGTTTAACAAAGGGATAAAATGAGAATGGGGAAGATGTGGTGAAAATTGTTGTCATTTTAAAAAGAAATATGGGAAAAGGAAGATCAAAATGAATAAGAGTCAGGTAAAAGGAGGGAAAATAGATGAGAAAAGATTAGACAGAAAGATAAGTTAGTCTTTTAAACAAAAAATTGATACTATATTCATCAAGAGAGAAATTTGTGATTCTATAATCATACATAATCCATACTAGGGTGATAAGGAATACTGGTATATTTAACATATTTGTCCTCTTGCTGCTAGAGTTTACTTAAATCATTTTATAGATAAAATATTTAGTGTAATTTAATGCACTATAACTTATAACCTATCTGAAGATGAACATCTATGTGTAGATGCACATTAAACATACATTTGGTCTGTGATTATAAACTTAGCGTCCCAGGTTATCAATCAGCCACTCGTTTTACAGACCTGATGATGACGATGATGCCGTCAAAGATGTTATACGGGTTCCTCAAGTATTCAAAGAAGCCAAAGGCAGTCAGCTTCAGGATCATCTCCAGCGTGAACATGCTGGTGAAGACAATGTTACAGATCTCCAGGACATTGGTCAGCTCCTCAGGCTTGGTGAACGGGTGGGAGTGTGAGGTCACAGAAACATTAAAACAAAATCGAGAGCATATGATTTAGAAGTGGATATAGACAGGTACCTCTTTTCCACCAATGCAGTGCCATAAAACTGGCACCATAAAATAGCTGGGCTCACAGTTGGAGCCACTCATGCTAGTGTAGGGGCTATTACAAGAAATTTACTAATTCTGTCTGCCATTATTTTCTTATCCCAACTTCAACTCTGTAATACTGGGGTGTGGTTCTTAAACATTTTCAAAGGAGGGGCGGCTCTTAAGAGCTCTGCACAAGCACAGGTGCCACATCACTGGAAAAAAGGTAAGTGCGACACAAACAGTGGAAGGCCAGATGCTATAGGTGGTCGAACTGCAAGTATCCAAAGTTAAAAACAGAGCAGCACCAAGTACAGACAAGGAGATATTAAACCAGTGCTTTAAAATCGCTGCTGCTGTAACAAAAGATACCGGAGCCACTGAGAAGCAAAACAACTGTGTTCGCATTACTTTTCTCTGCTTGCTGCCAGTCAAGCTGTCAGTCACTCGAAGGGAGAATGTACCCTTACCTGACACATAAAATTAACGCACACATCTTATCTGAGAAAGGCAACAGTGAGAGATCAAGAGAAGAGGCTGAAAAGCAGGAAAACAAACAGTGTTTCCTGGCACAGCTGTTTATGCGAAATTGTAAAGGAAAACTCACATCAGGGAAAAATAAGCAGGAAATGAGAAAGGGAATGGAGAGTGTGTATTGTCTGTGTAGCACATGGTGTCAAACACCGGCTGAATAGGCCAGCCTGTTATCTGGAATTGCCAAAGCAACTCATACATATATGAACACGCCACACATAAAGCACACACACACGCCCGTGCGTGTGTGTGCGCGCCAGTCAATTCTAAGTTTATTTCCATTTCTATGTGCGGACTGTCTTTATGCAAGTATGCTTTGTGTGAGTAGATGTGTGTTATGCACGATATGGATCAGATGCTTTCTGTGATACCCCCTGTGAATTTTAGTTTCAAAAGCCAGTAGAGAAATAGCCAGCTCAACCCTGCCAAAGTTAGCAAACCATGTCAGAGAAACACACACTCTCAGCCCTCCCCTAATCCGCTTTTTCTCCCAGTCTATCTCCATCCCCTTAGTTCTCCATGCCTTTTTCTTTTTTCTCACTATCAGGCAGACACATCTCCTCCCAATCAATATCTTCCTGTCGATCAGGCGGAGAATGAGAGAGGGAGAAGGAAAAAAAAAATGGAAGGCTTGCTTGGAAGTAGATGATGACATGACGGGTGAGGAGGAGAGAAACAGGCTTTGTCAGAGATGAAGAAGAAAGGATAAAATTAGTTTCATAGCTTAAAGGTGGCCACAGAGAGGTTATGATGGGATGATTTAACATTTTAAAAACAAACATTAAAGGATGTGTTAAAAAAAAGCAGTAGATCAGCGGTAGTATGAAATAGATAAACGCACATAGATACAAACATCGAGGCACCTTAGCAACTGCTCTAACCTTGACCTATGTCCATAAGTCCCTCACAAGTCTTAAGTACAAACACAGGATATGAGATTTATTGCTATTGACGGAACCATCACAGCCCTCGACACCACAGTTTAACTCAGACAAAATACCATCATTACCCCCACCCGTTGCTTTCTCCTCCTGCTCTGTGCTTCCCTTCCTCTTGCCCCCTTACCTTTCATTCCCCAGCAATGCTTCTCCTCATATTCTTATGCCCGTGTTCTCCCATGGTAGTTTTTCACCTGTTCCTGCACTATCTATCCCCTGAAAATTTCATATGCCACCCCATGAGACAAGTGTCCTCTCTCCGTTTCTCTCCTGAAATGTTCCCTCAGTCAGCATGAGTGTTTCATGAATATGAATGAATGAGCTACGCCCTCGAGTACTGCAAATGGGCAGCTTCTTTTTAAAATTGATGAATTAGTAATAATTAGTATTCCAACATAAATATATATATATGCAGAAAAATATTCCACTGTCAGAGGTCACACCTACACAGAACAATATGCATTATTAAATTGAAATCACACTCTATATGCAAACATTTTCCTTAAGTCACTGTGGTGCAAGTACAGCAGCTGCTGTGCGGTTAGTCACGTTTCGGGTTTCAGACTTCTCGTTTTAAAACAAAACACATGAGATAAGGCTTTTCTCTCGCAGAGCCAGCGCACACACCTGTGTAAATGCTTCTGTCAGTCTTGCAGAGGGAGAACGACTCAAAAGACAAGACAGACGAAGAGTCTGTGAGTGTGTGCATGCAAATGCGTGTGTGCCCACTCTGAAAGGCACACACACTCACTCACTCGCGCACACAGAATCGCACAGGGAATAGAGCTGAAAACTGCTGTGTAACCGGCATCTGCCTCGCACTTCCTCTCTCGCTTGTCTCCTCCTCTTCTTTCCCCCACACAACCCTCGTTTATTTTTAGAGTCTTCAGAGATGAGAGAGAGAGAGAGAGAGAGAGAGAGAGAGAGCGAGAGAGAGAGAGAGAGAGAGAG
>JAVDPK010003189.1:119960-133296 GCA_034780415.1 Cichlasoma orientale
GAGAGAGAGAGAGAGAGAGAGAGAGAGAGAGAGAGAGAGAGAGAGAGAGAGAGAGAGAGAGAGAGAGAGAGCGCAACTACTCTGTACGCTGTCAAAGAGTGCGTGGGCGGATGAGAGAGGGAGAAGCGGGGAGACGGAGGGTGATACTGAGGGAGGTAAAAAAGAGTCAGCGAGTAGATGAGACACTTGGGGTAAGGCAAGAAGGATGGAAGGAAGGGAGACAGTGAGGAACAAAGAAACAAGTGGGGGAAAGTGCAAAGGAAAGGTGCACAGGGGGATTTGTGGAGAGAATAAGGGGAGAGAGGTGGAAGTAAAATTAGCAAGGGAGGGAGCATGAAAGAGACAGAAAACAGAATGGCATGAGCTGAGAGAGAAAGAGAGAAAGAGAGAGAATGGAGGAAAAAGAAAAAAGCTGTCTTATGTAACAGCTTGTGAGTCCATGTGTTTCTGTTGGTGCATGTGCAAGAATATAAAAAGATATTTTGTTTATGCGCTTGCACATGGTTTGCAAAAAAAAAAAAAAAGAGAATCTGTATTGTGTGTTTGCGTGTGCACTTATTTGTGTTCATGTGTGCGTGTTCTTGGCAGGCTTCTCCCTCTCTCGCTTTCAGACACCTGCCTTGTCTGCCTCTGAGGAGGCTTGGCCCATGTTAAAAGCCAGCTCGGTTATGTCTACCGCTAGGCTAAATGTTTACACCTCGATCATGAAACTGTTAGGCACCGACGCTCCTCCAATCCCACACTCGTCGTTCTGAATGTCATCTGCCATTATGCTGTTTCTTTCTCCTGATTTGTTGGAGTGAGAGAAATGATTACAGTAACACACTGCATTGATACTGTCACTCTCAAAGATTCCGGGCAATCCTCCAGAACAATCACTATCTCTGGTGGCTCGCAGCTTTTGGAATCAGTTCAGAAATAAATAATGATGAGGACTAGACTAAAAGACAGATGCATGGGCAAAACAAACTGACCACTGTTCATGACCTGATGTCAACTGTCTAACCACTATGAAAAGGAAAGGTGGAAGTCCCACAAGAAGACAAGAGGAGTGAAGACAGGGGAGGTTTCTTAATCTAGCGGGAACAAATGAAAGCCTGAAAGCTTTGTTACCAGTTTTGTTTCACAAATTTTTAGCTGATCTTACCTGGTTATGATGCTCGATACCCATGCTGATGGTGTTAATGAGAATAGCAATCATAATGCCCCTGCTGAAGTACTTGCTCTCCACAATGCCCCAAAGCTTCCTCCTCATACCGTTCCAAAGGTCCTTACAATGTCCAAAGCAAGTCCTTTTCCGCTTCCTCTCTCCATCTCCCCTCTCCTCCAAGTGGTTCTCCTCTTTGCTCGTCTCCTTAACAGCATCCTCTTCATTTTCCTCGCCATTGGCGGAATCTCCCACAGTCCTCACCCCCTCCTTCAATGATAACGCACATATAGGGCAGTCCTCAGGATTTTGAGGGACAGACAGACTGATGGAATTGGCTTGTGGCTGAGAGTCATGGTCTTGCTTGTTTTGGTGCGGGCAGTGGAATGCTACAGAAACACAGTCACAGGAAAAACATGCAGATTTTTTTTTAAGGCAATTAGAAGAATATATAAAATGCTCAGAATTTGTTAAACAATGATCCAAGATCAGGTATGTAGTAGTAGCAGCACTGTGGGAGATTTATTATCTAAGAAATGCATGATCCAATCAGATTGACATCATGTTTTGAAAAACCTAAAATATATTCAGATCTTGATCTTATGCAATTGTATCTGAAATAGAACTGCAAAATGTTACATAAATAAGAATATTCTTATTGTTATTTTCCGAGGCCCTCCTACTCACATCTCGGATGCCTCAAATGATGCCGTTCTCCGTTCACATTGCCTCCACCCCGCCTATTACCCCTGCCTCCACCAGCCGGCGGGGGCTTGCCCCTCAGCGTGTAGTAGAGAGCTGCCGATCTCCTCTTAGCCTTGCGGAGGACATGACAGACCAGCTGGAAGATCTCCTCGTAGCAATCTCCTGGCTCAGCCATGCTGGCCAAGGTGGAGGAGGACAGGCACTGCGCCCTTTGCTCCTGCATCAGCTGGTGCTCCCGCTGTTTGGTCTCTGAGAACTGGGTGGCGATAACCACTAGGCACAGGTTGATCATGAAGAATGAACCGATCTGGACGAACAAAGAAAAGGTTGACCTTGTGAGATAAACCCAGTGCAACTGAAGGGAAAATGCTGCAGGCATATCTAACTGCCAAAGTTTATTGTTTTGTTGTAAAACTGCATAAATCAAGGTTCAACAAAATGAACTAAAACAAAAAGCACAGATACGGTGCCTTATTTGAATAATCAGCCCGTGGCTAAAGCAGATGTTGCTCATTTAAGAAACATAATAAATGTGAAGAATTGCGGTGTTCCTTCAATGGTAAATACGTAGTTATTTGTGCATTAAACTCACACACTTGCCTGTTCTAATAATGTGTTCTTTTCCCCCTTTAGAAATGGTAGCACACATGCTAAAGGTCTCTGAAGGCTGGCTTCCCACCAAACCGAGACTGATTGGAGCAGACAGACAGAGCCAACACATGCCCAAAGCACAGTTCAGCGTCTGGCAATCTCTCTTTCTCTTTTTATTCTCTGACTCGACTTAATGCTCCCTCCCCTCCATGGACTCAACATTATTTTTTTTACTTTTCTCACGCCTTTGCTTGACAAGCATTCCCTCACCACTCACTCTCTCTCTCTCTCTCTCTCTCTCTCTCTCCCTCTTTTTTTTTTTTTACTGTTTTTCACAAAAGAACTTTGATTTTCTTATCACGAGTTAAAGCAAGGTTTAGTGGCAGAGAGGAGATGTGGTTCACTGTGAACCGTATGTGCTGACTGACCCTTTTAGTGGCAGTAATGGGAATCACTACAGGACTGCTGAAACTGCCGTTATTGGTGTGCTCTGAGCAGGTTACAGACCAATGAATAGATCAATACTGGCTAATGGTGAACTCAAAAAAAGAAAAAGAAAAAAAACCGGACTACTGGATGGATAGAGCAGCTTCTAACTGTGTCTCAGTTTTGTTCATCAACAATCAGAACATGTCTCTCTGCTTAAGTGATACATGATTGATTGATATTGAGAACACACATAGACCTACTGTACATATATACCTACCAGACCAAAGCATTCTGAGAAGGGATGCTTAATAAGTCATGCACAGATATAAAATCCAAACCTAATGACCTTCCACTTGTAGACTTTCATCCACAGTGATCAAAGATGCAAAGGCAAGGTGAAGGAGAGAGTGAGAAAGCTTGGGGGAGTGAGATAAAGCGACTCCAGAGATATTTACAAAGATAGAAAGAGAGAGGAAACATAGATGGAAAGTGTGTTTGTAGAGAGAAGGAGGAGAGATACCCATCTGTGGCCTGTGGGTCAAAGCAGGTCTGCAGGTGTTTGGGGCTTTGATTTCCCTCCAGGCTTGCATCTGTGTGCGTGTGTCTATTCTGTGATTCTGATCAGTAGACAGCTTTACGCATAATCAGGGAGGGCAGCCCAATATCACGCACTCAGATGATCACTGCATTATGCATGCATGCAAACACACACAAACACATACATATTCACACAGACAAAAGCATGGGTGATCAAACACACGCACCACTTAGGTAGGCTTATATGCACACACCTCCACTAATGTTTAGTTAAATGTTCTTTAGCAAGTTGTATCTTGACCAGCTGCATCTGGTAGCCATCAACAAGCTTCTGGCATAATTCTGGTTGGATATTTGACCGCTCTTCGCATTTGACCGCAGAATTGGTGGAGTTCATTTAAACGAGTTGGTTTCCTGGCAGGAACCCGGCTTTGAAGTGTAATCCACAAACTTTCATTAGAGTTGAGGTCGGAGCTTTGGGAAGGCCATTCCAGAAGCTTAGCGTTAGCCTGCTTTATCCACTCCAAAACCAGTTCTGATGTGTGTTTGGGGTCACTGTCCTGTTGGAGCGCCCAACTGTGTTCAAGTTTCAACTGTCTAGCTGTTGATTTGACATGAAGTTGAAGAATTTGGAGGTAGTCTCCTTCTTCAACTTTACCTCATCCAATTTGTGCAATGTACCAGTACCACTGGTAGCAAAATATGCCCAGAGCATGATGCTACCACCACCATGCTTGGGAGTTAGTACAGTGTTCTTAGGTTTGAAAGGTCCACGTTTACTCCTCCAAACATACCTCTTGTCATTGTGACCAATTAGCTCAATCACTGTCTCATCTGACCATAAAACTTTTCTCCAGAAGATATTTATTTGGCTTGTTCTTGTGGACAGCTGCAATTTTGGAGCATGGGATTCTTTTTTGGCCGCCACCCTCTCGGTCCATGGTAATGTAAAACTTCCTTCACTGTGGACACTGTGAACCTGGTGTTCCAGCAGTTTCCAGTTCATGGCAAGTTTGAGCCTTTTGTGGTTCCTGGGTTGCTCCCGAATATCCTGACCAATTTCCTCTCATCTCAGGGTGACAGTTTAGGTTTTCTTCCAGACCTTGGCAAAGTGGTGACACATACAAAAAATTCGTACTTGCGTATACGTTTCAAGAAGTACAAGAATCTGCAGTTTTTTAGAAATGGCTCCAAGAGACCTTCCCATGTTGTGAAAAACTACAGTTCTTCCTTGGACCTTCTCATTGTTCTGAGTATTGGTCAATCTACCAGTTGTAGTCAATCATGATCACTAATGTGAAAATAATAGCCCACAGGTTTGTCAAGTTAAAAGACTTTGTAGAACATTCAGCACCACTTATTAAAAGATTCAAGTGAGTGTTTGTAAATATTTGAGCCTGTATGTATACTTTTGATCCTGTGTGGATTACAGAAAATCAAAAAAAAAAAAAATTCAAACACAATTGCATGTGATCCTATGCTGCAGCTATCACATATATTTATGTGACTAATCTTTTCACATACACACAGAAAACTTCCTAATAAATGTCCTCTTGGTAGTGTTTAGCACTCATACACTTCCATTTACGCACACTATTCAATCTGATGCTATTACAGCCACTTGGGTTCCACACTCAGCAGTATATCAAGTTTCAAGCAGGCAAAGATGAGACTGTGTCCGCCACTGTGGAGGTCAAACTTCTTTTTGTCTGTCAGTTTTGTACCCCAAACCACACACTTACATGAGTGATTAACAGGCTTTAAAGCATAGGGTACTGCAACTTACTAATGACACAACAGACAGAGAGAAGGGGTAGATGAGTGAGTGAGAGTTCAATGAGTAAAAGACAGAAAATAAAAGAACTACAAAGGAAAAGAATGAGAGTATTCAAGGTGACCCTGACTGTGCGTAGAGCTCAATAAGAGCCCATTGAAGTGTGTGGCTGAAAACTCCTCATGGTGTCAGAAATGCTTTCAAGGCATCACTTAAGACCACTGGGTGGCTGCCAAACAGACGGCAGCTTTGCAAGGAAGCTCAAAAGAAGCGCCACATTTGTGTCAGTTAGTTGTACTAAAACTATGTGGTCATTTGCACCACAAAGGGAGCAGTTTGTCTCTAGCTGTTAGGTGACGTGCAATCTCTTAATCTCTATAGCGGTTATACGGAACCTGAAAGCAAATTATCTTGTTTTGTTACTGCCAGATTGTAGCAGTTTAGGCACGAAATCGAGCTTCAAATCAGTGTGATGATGTAATCATCTGTTGGCCCTTAATGTAATTGTAATAAGAGGGTGTTTGTACAATGTACGTGACATGAGACTGGAATCAGTAGGGTAGTACAAACCAGGAAAAAGTGATTATGCTGTAATGTGACACGATGTCAGCTAACTTGTCAAAAGGCGCTTCTTGCACTTTCAATACCAGGATTAGGTCTGATCTGCCACACAGTGGATGGACTTTAGCCAATAATCACATCACCAGTAAGAAAGAATTGGATGCAGGAAAAAAAATCTAATGCTCAGAAAACATTTCTACTCCCTCTGATAATAAATGTTTAGATTTCATATGTATTGTATGTGTTATGAGATTAATCTCTCAAAGTAACATTTATTAGTGATAAAAATCACTTTTGCATTTTCCCCACACATCATAACAGAATGAATTAGGCATAAATCAAGGTATGATTTATGCATGAAAGTGCAGAGCAACCAACAGTATTACATATATGCTCCATACAATGTCTTTAATTTAATATTTAAACAGTCTGTACTTACATGTGGAGTGGTACTTGCTGTGTATAGCACTTTTCTACTCAATTTGAGCACTCAAGCATTCATACACACACTCATGCCTAAGCACTTTTAACCTAACATTCACACACACCAATGGATGCATCAGGGGAAACTTGGGGTCCAGCATCTTGTCCAAGGATACTTTCACATGCAGAGGAGCCAGGGATCAAACTATCGACCTGGGACTTCTATGGTACTGTACTGTACATTTTACTGACACAGAAGGACTGAATGCAGTTTACAGGCAGTCAAAAGGATGCGACTGCAGCAACACAATGCAACCTTTATTGAATTGCTGGCACTGCATGTCCCATACAGCTTTTGCAAAGAGCATGCACACAATAACGTTTCTGTTTGGACACTTATTTTTTTGTATTTTTCAGCAATCTGCTTTCTTCTACTTGTTTTCTTAGCAAATACAAATTTATTGAACATTTACATTTTTTCTATCGCTCAGACAAAAAAATTCACTGTATACTTCAATTCACACACATTTTCTAATAATTAAAACATGCTACATGCTGCATATGTTAGCATATAAAGTACTTACAATGATGAGTAGGATGAAGTAGATGAAGTTGTAGAAGGAATGGGCATCCATTACATAATACATTATCTCAACCCACCCCTCTAGAGTGATCACCTAGGAGGAAAGATTTGACTCAGAGTTAACATTTGCAATTTGTGCTCCAGGGTTTGTTTAGCATTATACAATTAAAAAAAATACTTACTTTACCAAATATTTACCTACTAGTGAAGTAGAGTTTTTAATCATCTTTAAATCAAATGCACTGTAAAAGAAACTCCTCAAGAAAACAAAGAAAACTCTCTATCTCTATCTCAGATTCAGATTCAAGTAACCCGTTTTAAACAGAGTATAGCACCAAGTCAGTTAAACTTTTGGGACATTGATCTGGAAAGTTAAGTAGCAGAGGGTGTTGTTAATCAGTTTCAGCTGCTTTGGTGTTAGTGAAATTAACAACAGGTGCACTAGAAGTGCAACAATGAGACAACCCCCAACACAGGAATGGCTTTATAGGTAGTCCACTGACATTTTTCCCTCCTCGGCTTTTCTGACTGGTTTTCCACTAGTTTTGCATTTGGGTCAGTGTCACTACTGGTTGCATGAGGTGATACCTAGACCCTACAGAGGTTGCACAGGTAGTCCAACTCCTCCAGGATGGCACATCAATGTGTGCCATGGCCAGAAGGTTTGCTGTGTCTCCCAGCACAGTCTTAAGAGCATGAAGGAGATTCCAGGAGACAGAAAGTTGCTCTGGGAGAGCTGGACAGGGTTGTAGAAGGTCCTTAACCCATTAGCAAGACCAGTATCTGCTCCTTTGTGCAAGGAGGAACATGCTGAGCACTGCTAGAGCTATACATAATGACCTCCATCAGTCCACTGGTGTAAATGTCTCAGACCAATCAGAAACAATTTGTATATATTTGAGGGTGGCCTGAGGGCCTGAAGTCTTCTAGTGAGTCCTGTGCTCACTGCCCCATACTGTAGAGCCCGGTTGGCATTTGCCATAGAATATCAGCATTGGCAGGTCCATCACTGGTGTCCTGTGCTTTTCACAGATGAGAGCAGGTTCTCATCTGAGCACATGTGACAGACATGAAAGGGTGTGGAGAAGCTGTGGAGAACATTATGCTGTCTCTAACATTGTTAAGCATGACCAGTTTGATGGTGGGTTCAGTGATGGTCTGAGGAGGCATATCCATGGATGGACGTACGTCTCTCCAGTCTTGGCAACAACACCCTGACTGCCATTAGGTAGCGGGATGAAATCCCTGGACTCATTGTCAGATCTTATGCTGGTGCTGTGGATCCTGGGTTCCTCCTGGTGCATGACAATGCCCGGTCTCATGTTGCGAGAGTCTACAGGTAGTTCCTGGAGGCTACAGGATTTGTCATAGGGCCCCACAATCACCTGACCTAAATCCAATACAACACCTCTAGGACATCATGTTTCAGTCCATTTGACACCACCAGGTTGTACCTGAGACTTTCCGAGAGCTCAGCAATGCCCTGCTCCAGATCTGGGAGGAGATACCCCAAAACATCATCCATCATCTCATTAGTAGTATTACACAACATTGTCAGGAATTTGAGTAGCTGCAATGAAATTTCAGCGAAACTGACTAACCTGCTGCATTTTTTTTTTCAGTTTGATTTTCAGCGTTTCTTTGAATTCAGCCCTCTGTAGGTTGATAATTTTCATTTCTATCAAATGATGTGACATCCTTTCATTCCATTACTCAGTACATACAGTATTAATATTGATATCCAGCATGATTTATTTATTTTTGCCATTATGTTCTGATGTGTTTTCAGAGTGTTCCATATATATTCACCCCAGGGGCGGGGCTTCTGAGGGGGCAGGGAGGTAAGCACACCCCCCGGCCCGGGCCTAGAGGGGGCCCGGATGGGAGAGAGGATACGATTTCAGGTCGCCAGGCCTCTATCACGTCCGAGGAGAGCTGGAGAAGGCGGGCCTTCTCCTGATTGTATCCAGATGAGCATGGTGTATGGCCAAAGGCATAGCCTACTTTACATCACCCATTATTCATGTTTTACACGGGGGTTTTAAAGGTTGTCACAGTCAGGACTGAGTCATGGTTGCTAAAAACTTTACAAGACCAACTGACTTTACTGATGTAGTAGGTGTAAAATATTGAATAAAATGTTGTGCTGCATGACTGGCTTTACTTTCACTCTTAGATTTAACTTTATGACACGCAAATTTTCAAGTGGATCGCCGATATTTTCTCCAAGTGTATTTTCAGATTGTAAACTAAGCGGAGCATTTTTACGGACTAAGCTAACATGAGTGGCACAGAGCATTGTGGACGAGTTTGCGGAGCGCAAGTCTAGTCGTATGCCCTTCAAATAGTAGTGAGTAGGCCTAAAGTACTTCATATTGAAATTGTGAAATTGATCCGATCGCTATCCGTGGTGCTGAACTGCTTTAAATTTGTGTTGTTTTATCATTAGTTACCATGTAGCCTAATGTTTTTGTTGTTTTTCGTGGTGCCCAAGCTTGTAGCCCCGCTGTTGCAGGCATGTGTATGTTGTAAAATGATGTTATGAAGAGCTTTATTATTTGGGTATAAGGGCCTGGCCATTTGCCCCACCCCCGGCCCGGCTCTGATTTGTTCCGCTAGTGATTCACTCCCAACCAGTTATGGCAGATGACTTCCACCCTCCCCCCAAGCCTGGTTCTGCTGAAGGTTTCTTCCTGTTAAAAGGGAGTTTTTCCTTCCTATTGTCACCAAGTGCTTGCTCAGAGAGGCTTGTCTGATTGCTGGGGTTTTCCCTGTATTATTTTAGGGTCTTTAGCTTACAATATAATGTGCCTTGAGGTGATTGTTACTGTGATTTGGTGCTATACAAAAAACACTGAATTCAATTGAATTCATGGAATATTAATTTCTGGGATTTGTTGAACCAATCAGCCAATTCTTGAAGTCAAATCAAACAAGACATTTTTGAAAAAAAAAATACATACAGTAATGAAAAGGTAAGTAAATGCTTCTTAGGTGCAAAAAGAATACAGATATTTATTTAAAAATAAATAAAATAACACTGTACGTGAACAGCACCGATTAACCACAGTCCAAATTAAACTTTTCTATTACTACTCATTACTTTTAGCACACAAACTGAACCTACCTGGAAAATTACAATCCAGGCGTAGACAATGTTGTCAAAGTTGATGGCACCTTTGTGGGGGTTAGTATTCCCAGTGTGGCACCGAGTGTAATATTGGTTCCAGTTAATGCATAGCCCTATTGCTTCACCAGGACCACTGCTATTGGCAAGAGGCTCAGGACTCAGGCCCAGTGCCTGTCTGTGGAGAGCGTCCTCCTTATCCAGGCAGCATATGCGTCCTCCTTCACGCCTTGCTGGCACGTCAGTACATGACATTATACCATTATCAGATGCCAGGGAGCAGATGAAGGGGCGTTCATCATCTTCCTCTGGCCGGTAGTATGGCGCAGGTAAGGTCATACCTGAAGGGCTAGAGGAGGGACAAATAAGAACATAGGTGAAATGGTTAGGGATTTGAATCCATATACATAAAACGGTACATAATCTCTTTTTTTGGTCCTTTTTCACTACTTCATTTAAGGTGTACCAAGAGGGGAGGATGGATATGAGAGATGTTACAGAGTGCATTAACTGAAGCAAATCCCTGGAAGTAATCAAACAAGCCTTTGGGATGAATGCATCACTTACTGTAAGGCAAGCGTGCAAGTACAGGGAATACTCCCTTGCTTTCCTTCTCTCTGTTGCACATAGACACAAGTATATACATATAAACATCCATTTTTTAAAATTTCCTTTTATAGTTTTCCTACATGGCCCTCTCTCTTTGGACCATTTTCTTTCCAATCCAGTCAAGTTATAAACAGACACGTGCACTAACACACACATACACACTAAAAAGCTTACAACCTCGCATGGTTGGATTGCCGTAGAGCTTTGGGTGATATATACAGTATATCTATGGAGGCCAAACCAAGCAGTGACCTAGCAAACAGTGCCTGAAGCTGCTGCATCAGACCAAAGGTGTGCTGACAGGTGTGGTAAGGAGGGTTAGGTCATGTGTTGGTCAGGATATTACAAAAAGAATGACCTGAGGAACAGTCAGGTAGCACAACTTCATATTTAATTACACATTACCCCTTTTCATTGGTAATTTTAGAGAAGTATGTGTCAAATTGCCCTTTCACCTTTAGCTTTCCAGCTGAAGTTATTATTAAGTGTTTGTTAGCTACTATTGGATTTCATTAACATTAGCAGACACCAGCTAATGACAGTTAACTTTGTTGAACAGTCACATAATTCTTACAGCAGTAACCGTGTTCTCTGGTTTTATTATGTTTTCTCCTCTTTGGTGCAGTAGGGGTGGCTGATATGATCAAAAAAAAAAAAGGATTCAAATAATGAATCACAATATTAGCATATTTTTTCTCTACACAAACTCAAGACAAAGCATGATACACAAATAGTTTTAAAATTATATAATAGTTTACATAAGGTAAAGTATTTTCATGTATTCATGTAATCTCACCTACTTGCTTTATCTCACAGAAATAATCCGACAAATGCTGCTTATCTCCAAAACAGAAAGCAGCGGAAATATTAGATTCAGACCTAGCTTCCTCTGCTTCCCACAGAGGAAGCACTTTAACTATTCTCTACTGAACGATCAAAACGGAAAATCTGAATTAATGATGTCCCATATTTGCAAGCTCTATTCCGGAGGGTTTTGAGTTCAATACAAATATTGCTGAGGACTAAATATTTTGTGAATATATTTGAGGAGGTTTTTGCCTCCAAACACCACCTCAGAAAGTGCGTAGTACACAGTAATCAATTGCTTTTGCTTCACACCCCACTAAATCAGATGCGACACTTCTTCCAAGATATGTTTTTTGGGCAAAAACCTCTAAATACCACTTCCTGTTGTCAGCAAAAGCCACCACCAATCAGAAGATGCAAGTCATACTGTGAGACATTCACACAGGTAAAGAGCTATTTACCAGTTTTTTCAGACTGTTATCATAATGCTGCTTGCCAGCTTCAGGCACTACTTTGCTTCTTAACTTAGTCTACATGACAACAGCAGACTCTTCTTGGAGTGATTTCATTTTCTTTCTTGCCTTTTCTTTATTTTTAGATACATCTTTTTATTTTATATCCATTTCATATTTGTCTTTATTTTGAGCGGAGTATGGTGGATTTAAAAAACAACAAATTTACTTAACCCTTACATACTGTATAGATGTAATTTGACCTGTTTTGGCATTTAACAGCACTACAAATACCCTAAATGTCATTCTTTTAGCCCGAAATTTGATGACTTTTTCCTAAAGTGACTGAAAACACACCAAGCATAATAATTTAATTAATAAAATTTTATACTGTTGTACAGGTACTCCAAATCTTTGCACACTGAGGCTGCGCCAGGTCACATTTTATCCATTCAGATGGAGTTTTAGATACACCAGTGTAGGTCAAATCAAGGAAAATAGTGGGTTTAGGGAATCTTGAAAGTGTACAGACTGCTATGTCTGCGTGTATTTCTACAGGACTGTGGTGACAGAGTTCAAGGAGGAAATTGACACTGTCACAAGAAGTGTCTACGTTCTCACCACATTTGCCCAGGTTTCCACAGAGACAGTCACCTGCTAGTCTTTGAAGGATCCTGAGGGACTCTTGAAGCAGTGAAATAGTAAAACAGCAAAGGGTCCTTCCCATACAGTGTGACAATGGCACCACTGCTCTCTGAAACCTATGATTTCCCATGGTTTGCACTGAACCATTTGCTGCTACAGTATGTCAAGCAAAGAGTAGCACAAGCATGCCAACTCACATGCTGTGGCACACCACAACATACATTCATGCAACCAATAGAAATTAACAATGAGTGGGAGATTTACACATAAACATAGTATTTAAAAAGACCATGAACAGGTGCAAAAATAAACCATAAGGTTATAAAGACTGATATTTCAGTGAGTGTGGTATTTATATTGTGCTTTTCTACTCGAGCACTCAAAGCACTTTCTTACAACAAGCCTGATTCCCCAATTCATACTAGTGCTTTTTTTCTATGACCAACTAACTTTTAACATTCACACACTCACACAGATGTTTGGGACAACTCTGGGTTCAGTATCTTGCCCAAGGACACTTTGATATGCAAACTAGAGGCGCCAGGGATTGAACCACTGACCTTCTAAATGGTAGACAACCTGCTCTACCTCCTGAACCACAGCCACCCCTGATAATTAAAAATGGGAGTTATGAGGATTTTTTTTTTGATACAGCAGTGATGACAGTGTTTAATGGTTTTAATTGTTATACATGGTTATATAATGAATCCCAATAGTTCCAGGTTGTTTTTTATTGTCTTTTATGTCTTTTTCAATAAAATATATTGAACGAATCATGGCTGTTATGTTTTCTTGTGCTAGATAAAACAGGATATTGTCATTGTGTAGTTGTACAGCTCTGGCAGTAGTTGTTTTCACCAAAAGCCAGTAAAAGATCCATTTATTACTGCTCTCTGAAGCAGTACTAAAGATTAATCATTAATTTATTGATGCCATATAAACTATA